>OX579633.1:52377035-52630761 GCA_951230915.1 Antitrichia curtipendula | reverse complement strand
CGTAGACTTTACTCTAGGTTTGAAAAGACCAAATTGAAGCTTCACTAACACCCCTTTGTCATGGGATTTATGGAAAGGTGATGTATCAAGAATTATGCAACATATTTCTTTTTTTCTACCGCTAAGCCATTTCAACTAATTAAGAATTGTGGAGTGCCTAAGGTAGGCAATACGAAGGAGGCATTCTTGAATTTTTTTTTTTCTATATTTGGAGTCCACTAACAATGTTATGCTTTCACATTATCCTTGTTAGGTTTAACTATTTTTATGCTCTACCACGTCCAAACTCCTTGCTTTTGTTTCTCTCATCAAGTGCTTGATGCTTTGTATAGTCTATTCTAAGAGATGATGTGGTTTCTAGAGTGTTCTTTAGAGGAGATTTTATAATAGTTTGTTGTCAAAAGAGACAATAATCCATTAAGAGTTTGTTTATCTTGGATCCCATCATTTTAGTATAAAAGATTGGTGTGAATGAAGCATCTATTGGGAATGGATCACTCAGGTCCCATGTCAAGTCCAAATAAGTTGTTGCTTTTTTTGTTTTTAGTATCAATGTATTATAATAGCTTTTACATTCAACATATTATTTTCCTTTAGATTTTCAAGCAAGTAACTTTTCATTAAGATAGATTTTAGATTCACTTCATTTAAATCACTTTGAAAAGTCATAAATTATTCATATAGTGTCCCAAAATTGCATATTAAGAAAAATTTAGAATCTTCTTTTGACTCCCAACAAAAACTAAAACAAAACTCATACCATTTAAAAATTGGAGTTGCACTTAAAGGCTTAATCATTTTAGTTGTAGTTACCTTATGTGCATCATGTCTTCATCACATTTTTTTTATGAATTTGATCAAATTTAATATACTTTTTATATTCTATGTGACTTGTAGGTCAGGAGCATATTTATTCCAAATATGAAATAGTCCACATTGTCTTCTTGACAATTTGGCATAAAATGCTTCACCTTCTGATCATAGGATTATTCAACTCAACTTTGGAAGGTGCCCTACTTAGAGCTCCTTAAACATTGAATGTATTGCTCAAGGTTGCAGGGAAAATGATACCTCAGATTGATATTTTCCATTACATTTCCAAGTCATAGGTAATGTTGGGTATTTAATTTTAATTTTTCTGTGCTCATGTTTGAATTACATATAATTGTATAGTTTAGTGTTATAATAACTATTATAACCTATGTTAGTTGGAAGTATGACAATGTGATTTTTAAAAATACTATTGAAACACTTAAAAACTAAACATGATCTCTAAGTAAAAATATGTTGATTTAAAAAATATAAAACGGAAATAAAATAAGGTAAACCATCTCATTGCGGTCAGAATTTGAGACCATCCCATTGTGGTCAAAACATTAACGGTGGTGTACATTTGAGAACTCAAATGTACACCACCATTAACATTTTGACCACAATGGGGCCTACTCAAATTCTGACGCAATGGGATGGTTTACCTTAAACATTCCGAGGGATTTATACTAAATTTACAAAAGTCTATTACAATTTAATTCATCAAGCATCTAAAAGTAATGTCTCCTTCACTTATTTTTTAAAATCTTCAAAGAACCATTTTATTCATATATTATTAGTAACACTGGTTTAAATATACAAAATAAATTATAGAAAATTAATTTAAAACTTTTCTTTGCCATTTTTACAATTCTTAAAGATTTTTGTTAATTTTGAATAATTTGTCATGCTATTATTAATAAAAATAAAAATAAAAATAAATAAAAAATTCAAGTAAGAAATCTCCTATTTATTTTTGTAGTTCTCAATGAACAATCATACTCATGTATTATTATAATTTTGAGTTTTAAATCTTTATAGTAAAATATTGAATTGAGAGTACAGGTTAAAAAAAAAATTAAAAAAAAATTAATTATCATTCTTAGCAAAATTGTTAAGTAGAAGTAGGTACAAGATAGAAGGAAAATCTAAAATATTCATATATTTTAGATGGAATTAAAATGCACTAATCCCAGTGGTGAGATTGTTCTAGTAAGTAAACTAAACCATGAAGAAAAAAAATTTGAAAAATTTGAAAAATAACATTCAGAAATGAATCCTAGAAGTTATTTTTTCAAGAAGATGCTCTAACTGCCCGAAAAACAAGAATGTCGATAACTTTCTCAAACAAATCCAAATGAAATGAATAAAAGCTTTCCAAATAGAGAAATATATGTTTTATGAGAAAAAAATATTAAAAAAAAATTCAAAGTTTTGCAAAATTGTTTTTAGCTGCCTAGGCTGTCCCTTGTCCCCTGTTTTGAGCTTATTTGGTCATGATTGTTGTTCCCGGGCACTGATTGTGAAAAAAATTATATTTCCACAAAGCTTATCAGTCTTTCTATCTTCAAAAAAAGTTTTAAAAAATCACGACAAAAAGTCAGCCCGTAGGTACCTGCCCAAAATCCCATTTATCCCCTGAAGGGACAATGGTCTTTTAGGGGTTAAAAATAAATATACATGAACTTCAACTTCAATATTTTGCAATTTTCAGAAGACTCTTTGTAATCATATATTATTTGTCAAGATGATATTTTAAATAAAAAATAAAAAGACACATATTTAAATAGGTCTTTTTTTTATATTACTTGCGATTTACAAAGATTCATCCTAATCATGTTTTTATCTAATTTTTTATAATTTTTGCTGTTTTCTGAAGAAATTCAATTTGAAAATGATTGAAATTTTTTCTTCTACATCTGTTCCTTCATCTATCTACAATCATCCCTTCATCCACCTTCATCTACCCATAGTCATCCCTTCATCCACATTCATCCACCTAATGTATCCACTTGTTGTCGCCCCCTTCATCTAGTGTCACCCCTTCACTTTCATGGTCACCCATTGTCACCCCTTCACCCCACTTTCACCCCTTCACCCTACACGTATTCATTGTCAATTCTTTGCAATCACCCGTTGTCGCCCTTTCACTAGTGTAGTCACCTATTGTTGCCCCTTCACCCTAGGATCACCTGCACTCTACAGTCATCTCCTATAACCTCTTCATTCCGTAGTCACCTATTGTCGTCACTTCATCCTATAGTCACTCATTGTTGCCCTTTCATCCCGATGTCACCCCAAAGTCATGTATTGTTGCTTCTTCATCATGATGTCACCTACAATCACTTGTTATTGCCCCTTCACTTCTATAGTTATATGCTATCGCCCCTTCAATCTTGTAGTCACTATAAGAAAACAATGTTTTTTTAGATTGCATGATTTTGCATTGTGGTGTCTCAAATGATATCTTGAAATGTCTACATGGATGTCTAAAAAATTAATGTTGCTTGGAACGTGCGAAAGACATTGAAAATCTTGTCGGACATACACATATTGGCCACGAGACATCCCAAAAAACATTTGTCAACAAGGGCTTTGGAAGTTGCCATGTGGCTACCACGCAAGCGCGGATAGCCATATAGGATTTTTTTCATCCAATCTTGTCTATAATATAGCATTTGATATGGTAACGGGAAAAATGATCTAATATCCAATCAAGATGACATAGCATGCCACATCAACATAGTTTTCTGTTCTCTGAGAATTTAATTACTATTTGAAGAGACGTAAAGTGAGACATGCAAACGTTGTTTGAGATGTCATCTCAGACATCCGGACATTTTCTGAGACGTCAACTCAAACATCTAGACATTTTTTGAGATGTCATCTCAGACATCCGGACATTTTCTAAGATATCAACTCAAACATCTAGACATTTTTTGAGATGTTTTTTGGAACATTCACATAGACATTCAAACAAGTTCTAAGACAGTTTTTGAGACGTCCAATCGTTTTGTGATTACCACTTGGATGTACGCATATCATCATGTTGACCTCTTCATACATCTAAAATACACCATATGCAATACGTCATATACAATACATTGTATACAATCATGTACAAAATGCCATACATTATATATAATATACTATACACAATATATCATATACAATACACCAAAAGTTATCTACAATATGCCATACATCATATTTGACAAATATGTCATATGGCTTTTAAATCCATTTATTGTGCATAAGCGGGGATGAGAAGACAAGCTATATATACAAGCGGGGTGGTAGGAGGTAAGACAAATCATATGGGGTATATAAAAAAGGCTAGAATCATATTACAAATGGAGACAACACATAGATGTCCAATAGGACGTCAGGAGAATCGAGTAGGTTGTCCACTTCTATGTCTCCCCATGGATTACCAGAGTCTTCAAAATTTTTATCAAAGGACAAAGGTAGTGGTCCTCGATGTTGAGTGTGATGTGCGTTTGATTACTTTGATATCATTGTTGTGCTTAGGGTTGCTTACGTGAAACACATGCATGATTTTCTCAATTATCCTAAACCTTGCCTTGTCTAGAATTTTTGTATTAGTATTGCAAAGATAGTTTATCGCATCATAGGTTCGGGTATAGGGAGTGAGTGCATCTAGTTGTGCAGCGGTACCAAAGGGCAAGTACGTGTGTTGGTAGAGGGGTGTTGCTTGTTGATCTAAAAGTAGGAGGTGAGACAAAGCCACATGTGGACGGAAGTTTGATTGAATGGTGTGGGAATGTGAGTTTTTAAAATTGATGAAGAGGTGGGAAAGTAAAAACAACCCAAAATTGTTGCACTTTGAAGTTTTTTTGACCATTGTAAGAACTAAAAAAATCCTAGAAGAAGCACCAAGATGGGGATGGGGACTAGTATAAGGATTGAGACAAGGATAAAATCCAAGATGAAAACTTGAACCCTCATCATAATCATGGCTTCAAAAACTGTAGCTATTTTTTAGAAGTTGTGGAATGCAACTTATTTGCCATCATTTGTACATTGTTGGTACAAAATCGGCAAATTTGGGATCTACATAACAACTTCGTTTGTATGCCCCTTCAATTCCACATCTTCAATCTAGTATTCAACCAATAGGAAGCAACACTAAGAAGATTGTAAGTAGGAGCTTAGGGTGCTTGTCATTATAGTGTGTTGAGGATACAAATTTCATATACGAAACTACGAAAGGACTCATCAACTACATGTGTCATTACAAGCATAGCGCCTTCTAGCATTGCCATGAAATTTTGTACAATGATGCTACAAAAAGTTATCAGAATAGATTGAGTAAGAATTGGTTTAGGTGCACAGTGAAAGGAAGTGTGATTTAGGTGTCGGTGCATGTGAAAAACATATTGCAATATGATGTTGTGTCTAGGAAGTCCAATACAAAGATCGTTTTTAGCTTGTCTGGAAGCTATGAGCTCTCATCAGGTCACACAGCAGGGGATGATGGTATCCCGACAGACTTCTTTAAAGCATGCATAGACACAGTTGAATCAGATCTGCTGGAGGCGGTTTGGGAGGTCATGCACATCGGCAGCCTTCTAGCGCAGCATAATAAGGGTGTGATTGTGCTCATCCCAAAAGGTGGGGATTTGGGCTTGATAAAAAACTTTAGGCCCATTTTGCTTCTCTCTTCCTTCTATAAGTTGATTGCAAAAATCCTAGCAAGACGCTTACAAGGAATCCTTCCTGAAATTATCCGGCTGAATCAAATAGGGTACATCCAAGGATGCAGCATCATTGACAACATTTTTTTGGCACAAGAAGCCCTCCATTTCGCGGAAGAATCTAATGAGGACCTTGTCCTGCTTTTGTCAGATTTCGAGAAAGCCTTTGACATAATTTCTTGGAATTTTATGCGAGCGGTATTAGAGAAATGTGGTTTCTATCCCTAGTTCCATCCGGAATTTATTCAGGGAGCTATGGCCCTATATACAAACGCTTCCTCATCAGTTCAGGTAAATGGATAGGAAAGAGAACGATTCAGTATATCGAGATCAGTGAAGCAAGATTGTCCCCTTGCCCCCTTGCCCCCTTCCTTTTCATAGTAGTCTTCGACGCACTGGGCTTTATGTTAGATGATCCGCAATACAGTGTACAAGGTTTGCGGCTTCCCAACGCCATCCAAGTAAAGGATGTGGAGTTTGCGGATGACGCATCTCTCTTCTTACTGAGTACTTTAGAGAACCTAGAGCGGGTTCGAACTGTTTTGGGAATTTTTTTGCCTTGCCTCAGGCTCTAAAATAAATTGGGATAAGACAACGGCTATTTGGGCATCTGTGAAACCCAAATCGTTCGAGTGTCTACGTTGGATCTCGCTAGGTATAGGTGTGAAATACCTAAGCCATCTAATTGGATTCCATTTGCCCAAGGATGTGAACACCCGCCCATTGTTGGATTCCTTAAAGTCCAAGCTTCGGGGGTGAGCTGCCAAGACAATCTCGCAGGCATGGAGGATTCTGAGTAGCAACTAGGTCTTCTTGGCATTGTGTTGGTACAGAGCTTCATGCTGCGGCATTTCGGCCAAAAATTGTGACCTCATACTCGGGCTTATTATACAATACCTAGGGACAAGTAAAGACAAAGGATACTACACAGCTCGGGTGAAATGGCGAGCGTGTATCCTTCTAGTAGAACGAGGAGGCCTCGGGATTACAGACCCTTTCCTGCAGACCCAAGCTCTACTCACCAAGCTAGTAGTTCGGAGCCTTACACCCAGTAACGAACCTTGGAAAGTTCTCATGAGGGCCAAATTTCAGAAAGGGAAACCCCTTGGCGACGCCAAATGGCACAAGTCTCAAGTCTGGCTATTTTGTAGCAAAGGTCTTAAAAACGGAAACCACTCTCTTCTAATGAAAGCTTGCCTCAAAGCGTTCTTTACCACGCAGCAGAACCTCACTCAAATAATTCTGCAGGAAGCCGGTCAAAATCATCGACAACCGTTATTTGGAAACCCTCTCATCAAGGAGGATGAGGACACACCTCTGGGGATGAGCCCAACCTCGGATTACACATTTGGGCTAGAGCGGGTATCACGACAGTTGGTGATTTTGGGAGCACCGAACAACATGATTGGCTTACCATGACCGATATACGGCAGTTCCTACCACGGTGAGGGGCGGTCACTAAAAACAATAGACGTAGGCGTCTCAAGACTCTCTTGCACATCCCATGGGATCCGCGAGCTTTTCCGGTGAGTTTTTGATTTGACTGACTCAGTCATCCGGAAAGTAACAAAGTGTATTTTCTGAAGAATGTACAGATGCAAGATCAAATTATCATTAGACTTTCACACTCCACATAAATAGGCCTCCTTTCAGAAGATGACAGAGAAATCTCCCTTCTGGCTGGCCTATTACATCATGTTAGAGTTGTTAGGTAGGACAATAGATTTAGGTCATTTAGAGATTGTAATCCCACAGATATAGAGCTTAGCTCCAGTGGTTTAGGGAAGAGGCCACTCAACACCTGGTTTGGGACCCCAGGGAGTGGCAATGGTAAAAAATAGGTAAACTAAGAATAGAACCCTTCTTCGCTTACACTATCAAGCGAGGGTATCTACAAGGGTTACAGGAAAATAAAAAAATTCATAGGAATTCGGGATTTGACCTGATAGGGCTTCTCCACAGATCAGATTTCTTACATGTTCAAACTCTTTTGGCACAATGCCAGTCCGAGGAAGAAAGCGATGCTGCTTTGACAAACTATAAATAAAGATATAGTCATCGGGGAATGGCTCTCGTGGCGAATCCCCACAGCAAACTTCTCATGTCCGTCATGCCAATACAACATAAAAACTGCCACTCACCTTTTTTGAAAGTGTGCAATCACCCGAGAGTTATGGGTTTGCTTCAATAGATTTGCACATCTTCACAGAGCTCCCACTGTTAATAGCTTCCAGGAGGCTATTCTGGGGATTAATCTTTCTACCATTCCTCACATTCTCCAAAAATATGTTTACAACAACCAATCCTAGCATCTGATGCAATCCTTCTTGATGTGGTACATTTGGTTCGGAAGATGTAACAAGAAATATAACACCCTGGAGTTTAGCAGTCGCAAGACGCTTAGTTTGACTTGGCTTTCTACTATTCCCGCAGGAATGTCAACCTGAAGACAATTTAGCTCAATTGTCAAGAATAAAGATCTTTTAGCCTTCAACCAGGATAAGTTTAACTTAGAATGGCAGCCGGTTTTCTGCTCTCAAGGTGATGGAGATTGGCACTTTCAAGTGCCCTCCACCCTCATATAAATTTTATTGTGTTTTAATGTGCAGGAGAGCTTAGTGTTCTTCCGCCCAACCTCTTTGGCTTTCACAGCTATGAGGATTTTTGTAGGACTTTGTGTGAATACATGCCAAGCATTCCCATGAAGATATAAGATACCAACTCTCACAAACAACACTTATTCTAGTAGTACTATCTCAAAGGTTGAATGACTAAGAACAGTGATGAGATTATTAACAAGCTCAAGAGAAATGCACCCCAAATGGTTTTGTAATTCAGAATATTTGATAAATTACAATTTGAATAGACACTTGGCTTTAAGCAAAAAATGTCTCAGTTTTTTGTGGTTGTTTTTAAAAAACCCTCACCTCTCAAGCTCTCAATGGTTGCTTTTGAAAAGTTGTGGTTGTTTGAGTTATACTAGAAGAAATCCATGTTTTTTGTGACATCAAACAAAAATGCGGCATGTTTTTGCAAGCACAAGGTTGTAAGAGACTTTTAGGCAGTGAACAACAGAATTGTGGTGGACATTGTAGAAAATGTGTGGATGGCAGTGGGAAAACATATGATGGTAGAAAAAATAAGTATATTCTATGCAACGTCGGATAAAACCTAGTCATGTTTTTGGCAACATTCCAAAAAATGTGACAATACCATGTTAGCAAAGTGTAACAGTTTCACTATGCATAAGTTTCCTAAAATTATTGGGAGCAAAGGTAAAATGTTGACCACATGTTAAAAAATGAGGGACGGGCAGCCACATAGCATGCTTTTCCAAAAAAAACAATGTGGCACTTGACATGGCATTTGAGTGACGTGGTATCTTAGTGTACTAGCATAGCATGCCACGTCACCACACTTTGATTCCCTTTGAGAATTTTAACACTGTTTTTTTAGATGTCAACTATGACATCTAGAGTTTTTTTACAACGTCAATTGAGACGTCCAAATGTTTTTTGTGAAATCAACTAAAACAACATCATGTTCACCATGATGGTCATGTCTAAAATTCCACTTTTCATACCGTAATTCATAAGTTTTACAAATCCCATATGGTTTGGCTTCCCTCCTACCACCCCACTTGAATAAATAGCTTGTCTTCTCATGTCAACATACTCACAATAAGTGGCTTTTTTAAGCCATGCAACATACTTGCCAAATACGGTATATGATATATTATGTATAGCCTATTCTATAGTGTATGGCATACATCTAAATTGACGTTGCAAATGTCTAGATGTCTAAGTTGACATCTAAAAAAACATCCAAATGCCTAAAATGATGTCTCAAAAAATTGAAATATGTATATTAGGCATGTTTTAGAAGACGACATCCATGACATTTTCATGTCTCTATGGACGTGCCATAACACACAACAAATGCTACATGACATTCAAAAGAATTGACTTCATGTCACGATTGACATCTGAAAAAACATGTGTGTGTCACAACAGACGTCCAACAAAACATTTGCGCATCACAACGGATGTCCAAAATTCCAAATAGACAGGACCTAGGGCACAACGTGCATGATATGTTACTAATTTTGTTTGCCACATCATATTTGACAGTAATAAAGAACCGGATGAAAAAGTTGTTGACATAGTAGTGCCTACCCCGTTGGCATTAACTTGGAGGCAAGGTAGCAAACCACATGGCAACCTCTCATGACCTTGGTAGAACATGTTTTATGTGACAACCTCCAAAATCTTTCTAAAATCAGACCATGCATTTTATAATTTTTCATGTTTTGGGGCGTGTTCATTATGACACATTTTTTTTGAAATATATGTGGACATAACTGATGTCCAAAAAAACATACCTACCGCATTATGGTCTTGTCACAAAGAACATGGGTTTCTTCTAGTGTTATGGAACTGTTAATTCAAGTCCATATTTTTCAGTTGAGGAAAACGGATGGTATAGTGATTAGATGCACTTATCTTAGCTTTCAAAGGAAACCATGGGCAAACTTCCATATTGTATAGGAATCGGAAAAAATAATAAAAGTTTGTTAGTGTCAAAATTGCCTTCACCAAATTTCCTAAAGTTTTCACTTCTATGTGTGCTTGGTAAAATTATATTTTAGAAGTAGCATTGCCTTACTTGCCAACAATTTTGAATCCTCTTTTATAGAATAGAATTTTAGAATTTCTTTTTGTCTTCTTTGCAAAACTTGGCCAATTTTGTACATAAAAATCTGCTCTAAAGTATTCACATCTAAATGCACCCAAATAAACAACTGAACATTGTTTCAAATATTAAATTGCCTAATTTTTTGCTGAATTTTAAAAGTCAAAAGAGGATTCTAGATTCTTTTCTTATGCATTTATTTGGACACTATGTGAATACCAATAACCTATAAATTCTCAAAGTGCTGAAAATATGTGTATCTAAAATTGACCTTAATTTGCATGCCCTAACCAAACAAAATTTGGGCAAACAACAAGTCACATGTCCAAACTTCAAGGAGATTTTTTATTCTCCCTTGTGTTGCTTGCCAAGTAAGGAGATTTTTTATTCTCCCTTGCATTGCTTGCCAAGCAAGAGAATGTTATTTAAGGAGGTTCAGTCCTAGATGTGTTTTTTGCAACTTTTTTTGCTTCTTTTTTACATTTCGAAGCCATTTTGCAAATATGTTGAGTTAGTTTAATGATATTTTCTTTCACCAGTGTGTTTGTATGTTGGTTTTGAATCACTTTATAGTTTAAAGCTTTTTCATTTGAATAGACTTAGAAATTGAATTTCACCTCCAAATGTGTTTCCAGAAAAATTTCAGCATCTTTTATCTACACTAAAACGTTATAATCTTGCAATCTATGTGGCCAAATAGCTCCAAATTTGATTAACATCATCTACAACATGTACACTACAAGATTATATGGTTGAGATTTATATACCTTAGTGACATTTTGAACTATAATACTTCAAAGGCAATGGTGTTTTTAAACCCAAAAAGGCCCTAGGCCTTGAGGGACCAAAGGGAGTTCAGTGGCATGAACAAGGCCCCTTACGTTTTCAACTTTGAAAATTCATAGTCTAATATGGTGTGAATATTGGACAAATATGAGACTAGTGCATTGGGGGGGGAGGCTAACAATTTCATATCAAAATTTCATCAGTTTGACCACCCAACTGTCTGAAGCACAAAAAGTGGCAGTTTGGGTTTCAGCTAATCTTGAGTACTTCCTTTTCTTTCATATTGCAAAGTAGGGCAAACTGAAATGACAGCTTGTGGTGGGTTGTCATTTTCCATTTTGTTTGCCCTGTAACAACTACTTCGTGAGGGAAGTTGTCCCTGGTGACAATGAAAAATTAATGCAGGATGTCATTTTGACAAACTAAATGGTTAGAGGTTGCCCCTTATAAACCAATATTGATATTTCGCTTATGACTTAGCAGAGCTTGTGACACCCCCAAAAAATACTGGGGATTTGAATTTGCCCAGGTCAGCGTTCAGGGTTCTAAAAAATGTCAGTTGCAGATAAGAACGGAGAGTGTCAAAACCCCATGCCATATGTCAAGCTAGTTAATTGCAAACCAATCCCTGAAGGCGAAGGTCGGAAAAAAAGAAAGAAAGGAAGAGAAAAAGGCTGTTGTGCTCTAATTCAAAACCTTATGAGTACAATTACAACCGTAGACAGAGAAAAAAAAATTACAGGGAATTTTGATTACAAAGTTGAATTGGGTAGCTCAGCGCTCAGGATCCTAAGAGTCAGTTTACAGATCATACACAAAACAGAAGCCTGTCTAAACCCTCCATCGTCGCACACCATATGTCATCAAAGCAATTATACCTGTTGAACCCTACAGTAGGTAGAAATGCAAACCAATTCCAGGTCAGAAAAGAGAAAAGAGGAAAAAAAAATAATAATCTACTGTACGGAATAACCTACGCTCTACATCATCCAAATCTGTCCTAAGTTATGACACTGTGGACAGACGATTGTGAAAAACTGGCCGACTGTGACTCGACGTTGCTCAGATCTCTTGACAGCTCCACAGGCATGTGGTCGTCTCCCACTTCCGACATGGCATCCATGTTGGGGTCTCCTCTTTGTGATGACGTCTGGTCCGAGTCGTAACGGGTTTGCTTTGCCGGGCCCTCTAAAGGCTCGGCAGGCCCTCGCTTTCGTGGCGGTATTGCCTGAAGCAAGGCCTTGCCCCAGTCTCCTAATTCCAGGTATTGCAGCAAAATGTCAACCACCTGATTCACCGTGAGCACCTGCAAATGCGAAACTAATGTCAATAGGCACAACTTATCACATTATTGTCCAAAATCTAAAGTAGGGAACCATTCTAGTGGATTTAAAAAAGTCACCATTTACAAATAAACGTGCCATGCAATAATGTGACTATAGTAGTAACAAATAAGATAGTTTTAGGTTCTATTGCAGTCAACGATGCTTTACCTCGTAAATACAAACACTCATGTTTCAAGGGACGGAGTTTAGGATTGTGATCGGGACCCTGTTACTACACTTTAAAACTTTTTTATATAGTGTCCAGATAGAATATTTGGTAGTTCACTAGAATCCTCCCAGAAGTGGAGACAAGCCCCCAACAAAATTCATTCGAACAAATAAAACCACTCAAAACAACTGAAAGCCACGGGACCGGGGTATACATGAAGATATGATAGGAATAATGCGTTGACTAGGAATACGAGAAAATGCCTTGAGAGCCTCACCTGAGAGCTAAGCATTTTCATGTGATCTGCGATGGGAAGTTTTGCGGTAGCAATGCCTTGACGTGCAGCTTTCTCCGCAGTAATTCCTTTCCACCGATTGCGGTCCACCAAACCACCAACGATGTAGATCTTGGAAGCGTCTAGAGACTCTAAAACGGTTTCTGCATCAGCTGTCAAGTACACGAGATCCTCTTTCCGATTCTCAAAGACTTCGATGTACGATTTCTCCTCCTTGTGCAAAAGCCAATTGTTGAACCCAGAATGTCTTTCCAACTGTTTCCGGATGTCGCCATTGCAGCCCGTTAATGACAATCGACAAGGTACTCCTGCCTTTCCATTCGCAGAATAGGAAAACATCACCTGCAACAAAGCCCTCCGCACAGGAGTGAGCAGATTGCACTCCATAAATACAAGCACAGTGTGAACTTCACAGGTGGTCAAGTTGTTTCATATACATCTCAAGCTTCGCAAGCGTTAGCTGAGGATTCAATTCAAATCTTCATTGCTATCGTGAATACTGTACAAAACACCGCAAGATCGTGATGTCAAGTGAGCTCCAAAAACAAAACATTCCACGAAGGCATCTGCAATAAGGGCCATTCGGCAAAGCATTATTAAATGAGAGCATATACGAACCTGTTGAACCAAACTCGAGATCTCATTTGGTTTCATCTTGTCGCCAAATTCAAGGTCGATGACAATATTCTGCCCCTCGGCCATAGCCTGGATGAGCTTCTCCTTTCGTCCTTTGTGCTCTTCTTTCCGTTGGGCCCTCAATCCCATTTTCTCCTCCTGGGCCTTCTTGACCTCCTCCTCCGACAAATTAGACAGCTTCTCCTGCCACTCTCGGCGCTTCCTGGCTGTCTCCTGATGACGGGCTTCTTTCTCTTGCGCTTTCCTCTGTTGCTTGGCCTGCTTGTACCTTTCTTGCTTGGCTAGCACCTTCTGAGCATTCTTGGAAAGGCCCTTGGCTTCTTCTGGCAAAGGCGGTTTCTGACCTTCCACAGTCCCAGACAAAGCAGGATGCTGCTCGGCTTTCGGTCCATTAGATTCCACTTCCACTTGAGGCATGTCCGATGAGTTGCCGTTTTTCTCTTCACATTCCGACACTTCCACATACGACTCTTCCTTTCGGTACATGGTTTCTGCCGATGGACCTGGTTGCCAACCAAACACCAAGACTTTAAAAAAAAATGCCGACATGAAGTAACATCAATGATGAAAACTATCACACCTTGGAGGTTCCTAAATGATGGAATTTCAAACTCATAGATATGGAAGTAACTGATCCCATATTTGAAGCCTTATAGAACAAACCAAATGACCAAAAGTGGCTGCTCCCATATCAATCATTTAGGAAGCTCAAATGAAGGCAACAAATGTACCAACAGGAAGAGAAATCAAACCTTACATTATTGTCGGCTTGTGTGGAGTAATTAGAATGTTGGAGAGAATGAAAGAGAAAATAGTGGATGAACAAAAAATCTAGGAGAGAATGGAGGAGAACTTATAAAAGCAAAACGTATCTTTATGGGCAAAATAAGGTATCCTTGAGCTCAATACAAATTCCTCCAGACAATGAATACTGAATTGTACTCGGTTCAAACTTTTACGCCTGCCAGTTCCCGGAAAAGTAGACAGACCCCACTATTCTTCAGCATTAGCTATTCTGGCAGACGGGGAACACGGTACAGTAGTGTACCCCCAACGTATAACAGATTGCTGCATGCAAAGTGCCCAATTCTGAACGCAACAGAAAACTTTGCAGTTGTCGACAGGAGTTGAATTGCCAAACAGAAGAGGTAAAATTTGTTTTATTTCTTTAGACACAAACTGAAGAGCGTCCAATCGCAAGAAAGAAGCAAAAGGATAACGGTAAGAGGCAATGCTAAATAATTACTCTATTAAAACGAAAGAGCCAATGATGATTAGGATGTTTTCGTACCTGCTTCAACCTTCTCATCGAAACCATAGAGACCAGTCCCATTGGACGCCTCCCTGCTCTCATACCCGTCTCTTTGGCCTAAGCTGCTGAACCTCTCTAAAGGCAAATCTGCATGCACAGCCGAAGGAACATCGCCAACACCCCCAGCAGCTATCTGCACATTCTCTGCAGGCTCCCCCGATGGACCGTCATGCACCGAAGACTCCACTGCAGGCCGTGTACCAATTTCCGCAGTACTGGCCTCCTCCACATACTGCTCACTTATTTCCGTAATGACAGCATCCTGAGACTTGGTAGCAGCCACGTCCCCATCCGCGTTTGGAGCATTGGGAGTAACCTGCAATCAAACCCACAGCAGGAATATCGAAACGTGTACAGTACAATCATGCATGACGTGCTGCTCAGGAGACCATCCAGTGTCTGTTCCATGGAGAGAATGTACCAGAGGTTTACATTTCAAGGGGTGGGTGGGCACTCAGCATCACTCGTCCCATAAGCTGCATACAGAACTCTAAGACTGATGCACCAAAGCAGATTCTGCCATACAAACAGAATTGCCAACAAGCAGAAAACAGTAACCCTAATCTCAACCCCACCACGAAAGCTCGTAATCTCAGGTTCATCCCGCAACCCTCATAGTCACAACTATGAAGGGAAGCGCGATCCCAACGCGATCCTGCTAAGCCTACAAATGTTGATAATCGCATTATGTTTACCACTTTACAGTCGATGGTGACTGGAACGATTTCTAGGGTTGATAAAAAGAGACTGACTTCAGGGCTCTCGAGTTTCTTGATTTATATTTCACTGCCTAATCTGTGACCCTAATCCACAGAACTACAGAAGACTTCAGAGTTCAGACGGATGAACCTGATTGAAGAAGAGCACAATACTACGAGAAAACCCTAAACAGCACTATTCAGACAAACCGTATTCTCGCATCGTTCTCAAGCGTCGATGCTGCATATCACCACAAACTATGTTGCTTGTATACCCTTCTTTAACAGGCAGGCATTGTCAATATTGATTGGCTTGTCCATCGATTTTCTACGGCAACTAAAACTTAATAAACCGCTTAATTTCGCATCAGTCCCATAGAAACCCAGCGACAGAGACACCATCTCTGAGGCAGAACAGCTAAAATGCAAACTCCATAATGCCAAAGAGAAAACCCTAATGCGAAGAAGTACACCCATCGATTTAGGAGCAAATTATTCGAAACTTTCACTGTACCATTAACGGTCAAAACTCCGTACAATATCCGCGAAGGTAGCACCCTCTGCACACAATCGAACTTATCCCGCAGGCTACAGACTGCACATTATCAAGCATTCCCGCATCTCACACAAAGAGATGATTCCCTTAATCGTATCTAAACTCCAAGACCTGCAGCCGTTCTCGAGTAATACCACCTGCCCTATAATACCTAAACCCAGCTCCTGATGTGCAAAGAAAGTCTCCCGGAGTCTCAAACTTGCAGTGTCCGACGAGCACACCCATCACCCGCAAAAATTGCATGTAAACCCGAAATGCAAAACCCTAAACAGTTGAAAAATGCGTTACAATGCCACATTATCCCCCAAAGCGAGAGCTCCCCGCAGCTGAACTGACATTCAGTGTCAGCTATGCATCGAAACCCTGGAAGTTGCCTATTCCCCTCGCAACAACGAGATGCCAATCTCCGCCAAACTCACAAACGGAAAAGAGATACTTCTGCCCTTGCATGCATGCAACGGAAAATATCTCACACAAATACCTGCGAAGCAACCGACCCGTCCATAGCTGCAAACCCAACCACGACCTACGAGTAACAATCGCCCGAATGGAGCTTTCAATACAATCTCCACAATGCAGCAACAAATGTGGGGCTTCGAGCAGCAGCATCATGTGTGCCCGGGCCGCAGAAGTTTCCCACCACGAGTTTTCCACCACGAGAGTCCCTCGTGCATCCTAGCTGGCGGATGACGTGCGAGCTCCGCAGTGGCGGAACCCCACCAGGGTGGCTACTCCCGGTCGGTGACGAAGGAACTTTCGCGCGGCGGCGCTCGTATCCGTAGCGGTGTGACGTGTGAGAATGCTGACCACGTGAAGTGGGTATCTCTGACACACCCAATCGAAACCCAGCTTGAAGGAGTTCAGTCGCAACGAACAAAGCCTTGGCAGCCAGTAAATTTATGTGGCTCAGGCTTTTTCTCCTATTTTCTGTGATTGAGTGGCCCGCATCTCCGCTGGGAAAAAGCAAGTGCCGGCATACACGGATATGATCAGTCACTTCCGGCCCTCAGGATCCAATTCTTTTCATTTCGTATTTGTCCAGGCCCCGCGACAGGCCAGGAACTTAGGAGTAGCCACGCACACGCAGCAGAGATGGAAGAAGACGAAAGAGTTCCCAGGCTCAACTAAGTGAATCAGCTGCTGCTGCTGCTGCTGCTGCTTTCCCTTTTTCGCAACTTGCTTCTGTTTGTCAGCTTCCCAAATGCCCATGGAGGTGCATCAGTCATAGTACTTGGTTGAAGTTTGAGGTTGGGTAGTTAGTGTGGCATGGAGAGTGATAGCAGGTTCAGCTATGGCGGGCAGCCTTTAACGTCGAGGTACAGTTTGGTCTAACACAATCTCCGCTGGTTGACTGGCTTGGATACTACTTTCCATTGCTTTTCTCTCTGGTGCTTGGACTCTTCTGGCTTCTGTGATTCGATCGAGAGATTCGGAGTCGCAGGTGTAGTCTCTGGTTGCAATGAAAAATGGGTCGTTCGCTGCGCAGGCTCGTTCGGTGGTTTCTTGTCTTTTGCGTCTTCTGCTGTGAAACTGGCCGGGCGTAGGACAAGCTGCCTGCAGTTTCGCAGTTTTGGGGTTGTGGAATAGATGTAGTAGCACTGCAAGGGAATTTGAACAGCAAATCTGACTGGATCTTTCGGGAGAATCGTTCTTGCGATTTTTCGTTTGAATCTCGTGATGGGTGAGTAAGGAGAGGAGTGT
This sequence comes from Antitrichia curtipendula, assembly GCA_951230915.1. Classification (NCBI taxonomy): domain Eukaryota; kingdom Viridiplantae; phylum Streptophyta; class Bryopsida; order Hypnales; family Leucodontaceae; genus Antitrichia; species Antitrichia curtipendula. Next base: position 52,613,063 of record OX579633.1, on the reverse strand, counting down.
TAGAATACGAGCGCCAGCTTTCCTTCACATAGACTTGACGAGGAGACGCAATTCAACTTCGTGCTCGGAAGCTTGTCTTTCATTTTATGAAAACATGCTACTTGCTCGCTCTGACGCAGCTTTCAGTACCCACGCTATCGGAGAGCAGTTCTTGGTTGCTCGTTAGTAGTGAAAATGCATGATTTTCAAGCCTTCGGCACAGTCGTACGTCTGCTCGGAATCGCTTACCGGTTTACTTTTGGGTCAAATCGTTTCGGTAGTACGGGTAAGAGGGTGGGATTCCTTTGAATGCGAGCGCAAGCTTCCTTTACACACAGGTGAAGCGGCTGGTTAGCTTTAGCTGCCTACTCGGAAACTTTTCTTTCTTCCTTCCTTCCTTTCCTGAGAATGCGCTGCTACCTCTGGCACGGTGCGGCTTTCACTACCGAGAGTAGGAATATTCGAGTGCTCATTCGTAGTGGAATTGCGTGATTTGAACTAGTTGTTGGCAAACTCTCCAAGAAATTTCATCTCGTTCTAATTCGTTATGATTTGCCCGTTTGATTTTGCAGAATGGACAAGCAGACGATGGATCAATTTGTGGCGATCCCGCAGCACTCGACCCTGTCGCAGCCTCGCATGGCCACAGGGGGGGTGAACCCGCTGGACTTGACGTCGGCCATCGAGCACGAGCTTCGACGCTCCAACAGCCACCCGGGTTGGGCACCATGGAACCACAACCACCTGCAACAGCAACAGCAATTTGATGGAAGTCGAAACCACGCCTCGTCTATGGACGCCGACAGCACTGGATTTTCGATCCCTTGCGGATCCTTTCACTCGGGCGGCGACGCTAATTCTTCGCAAATCATCCCGCAGTACATTCCTCGCTTCGATGAAGGGATGGGACCTGGTCTGCACCACATGCCCAACAGTTTTGAGTTCACGCCCGAGACGGAGTCTCTGGGCAGCGCCTGCCAGGGGTTCTACTCCGGATCCAGTCGCTCTGCGAATGGGTTTGCCCCTGCCCATCACACTCAGCAGGTATTTCACGATGCCCTACTACCAAGTTGCCTAAATCACTACTCGAATTTGAAGAGTTTTGCAAAGTTTTCCAACAACGTTCTTAGCTGCATGTGACGTTTTGGAACATGCTTGGAGCAACGTGTTTCAGCAAACATGCAAAACATTTCAGCAAACATGCAAATATTGGAACATGCTTAAGTGAACATGCAAAGTTTTTCAACGAACATGTTCCAAGGCGTTGTTCCCATTGGGCCCGTTTTGTAAACACACTGAATGTGAACTTTGGAATCACGTTTTAGTGTTGTGAGCAACGTTCAAAGGTTGGTACAATACGTTGCTGGAATCCGTTGCTGAAGGGATTGGATTCTAGTAGTGATTATTGTAATTTTAATAGAACTGGCATTGAGAATACTATTTGCGTCGCTTTCACAATCTGCCACATGCAGGAGGGACTGCGCTTTTGGTGGGAGATTCCTCTGTAGAATTCACTGGAGAGATCATGCACTTTGGGGTACCAAAAGAGACAAAATCTCTAGAGACTAAATTGTTTGCTCACTCAATGTATTGGATGATTCCTTATGTTCGAACGCTGGGAGGTCACGTAGCCCACTATTTGAAAGGACTGGTGACAACCCCAAAGTGATCTCTCCGCATCTCTAGACTGACCTCCCTATAAAAGCTCACTCCTACTGTGTATTGGATGATTTCTTCCCACCAATTATTTGTTTATACACTGGGAAGCAAGTGCTGATTGGAAGAGATGAGCTGCAGTGGGTAACAGCGGCTGTCTGTTAATGTTTTTTCGGATGTGTGCAGATGTTCGAGACGGAAACGCGAGTGGATCCCACGCGGTCGAGCTCGCCATGGATCGAGCGCATGATGCAAGCCGACGTGACCACGACGCCGAGTCCCATCAATCTGTGTCTGTCCACCAGCCAGGGCACGGTGAGCTGTGTGTTGAGCCAAACGGTGGACCTGCAGTCGTGTCACAGCAGCGACCGGCAGGCGCAGTCCATGCGCAGCGCTTTCAGTAGCGATCCGCAGCACGAGTCCACCGTGGAGCTCTCCGCGGATTTGTGCACTGACGACGACGACCTGGAGACTCGTCCCTTGGACGTGAAGAGGAAAAAAAGGTCAGGAGCCCTCCTCAAAATTTTGCAGTTGGGGTCTCACAACCGGAAATTCTTGAGCTTTGGAAGAACGTGTTTGACAATTGATGTGCTCTCTCATCTTAGAATCTTGCATCTTAAACAATAATGCATCTTATGTCCAAAAGATGAATCGAAATAATGACTGTGAATTGCTTCCTTTCGTGCTTTTTGAGGAAGTTAGGTGCCGTTCTGATTTTTTTTCCAACAAATGGACTCTTTACCTTGTATTTTTAACTAAGAGGTTAGAGGTTTTGAATGGCACATGAGCATCACAATCAGATTCGCAGATTTTCTTTTGTGATATTCGAATTGTACGAGTTGGTCAGGTGCATTGCATTACAGAGAAGATCGATGTTACCTTTTTGATTGGTAGCATCGCTCCTGGAGCTCGAATTTGTTACTGACAATTGTAGCGAAATCAAGAGTTGGAGGAAGTTTAGAGAGGTCAGTGAAGTGTTTTCAAGGAATAAAAGGGGGGGTTGGATGTGCGTGCAGGATGTTGTCAAACAGGGCGTCTGCGCAACGTTCCCGGCAAAGGCGACAAGAGCGTCTCGACCAGTTAGAAGTTCTGGTAAAACTCCTAGCCTGTGCACGTTGGAAAGGGTATCTTGCAATTCCTCCTTGGGAATGGCTCCCATTCTGATGGTCAAATCACTTTACCGTTTTTGTAAATGATTATATTCCTAACATCCTATAGAACATACTACTTCTCAAGAATGTTATGTCATTGATCGGTTTGCAAATGCAAATGCAAATTGCTAACACTATATCCTGGCGACTGGGAGCGGTGACGTTGCAGACAGCGAAATTACGTGTGGAAAACTCCACACTGCAGAAGAAGTTGACCGCTGCCGTTGAAGTAGCCAAGAAATTCGACGGTCAGAACAAGGATTTGTTGAAGAAAGTAGATAGGCTGAGCAAAGAGCTGGAGGCCGGTGGCAAGAGGGCCAGGAAACTCACGGCGGCCAAGTTCAACGACTGTGCCAGTAGCCAGCAAACCGCGTGTGCCAGCTCCTGTGACATGGTAATTATCATCCTGAATTGCATTCAATTTTTGGAATCACTCGGTCAAAATGATCAATTTAGATGGATTCACTCAATCTAATGATATTGTGTACAGTAGAATCTAAATGGAGAAAATTTGTATATCAATAGATTAAAGAACATTGCACATGTTGTTTCCAAATTATTAATTCTCTTAAAACATAAAATTCCCCATATAAACACTGCAGAGCTACCAAAATAACCCGAGACCAACATGGGCCTCTTCGTTCTCAAACGTTTGAAGAGCTACCAACAAATTGTACTGACTGCTGCTGTATGAATTTGTACGACAGGTTGGCGAGCGCCCAGGTGTGGACCCAAACGTAATGCGGGACGATGGCGGTGCGTCCACAGGCACGCGGTCCAGGTCGCCAAGCAGCAGTCTCAAGGGGTGGCCCATGGGAAGTTACAAAAGTCCTCCAGAGAACAACAACAGCAATGGAGGGTCCAATGCAGGGTCCAATGGCAGGACGAATCAAGGCATCAGTTCGGTACGCAAATCATTCTCCGCATGCCGCATGGAGTCCAAGAAACGAACCCACGACCAGTCCGAAGGTGGCTTGGGTGAGACCAGTTCAGCAGCAGCGATGGGTGCCTGCAGTAGTGGCGCCCTGGAGCCTGGTCGGCCGCTTTGGCATGAGGCTTGTCATAATAATCCTCTTCCAGCTTTGGACCCCAGTTTGAAGGAGGACGGCGATGCTGCTGATTGCCTGGAAGCGGATCGCTGGCTTGAGTTCACCGAGTGTTTCCTGTGATAGTTGTTGGTCCCCACTCCTCACTCTGTATAGTTTCTCGCCTTGCGGCAAAAATTAATCTGTATTCCACATTCTTCTTAATTCTTCTTTTTGCAGTTCTCTCAAATCGTTGCAGATCGTGCCTGCTGATTTGATTTGTGGTGAATTTTTCTCTTGGGAATCATGCCCGTGTTTTGTTTTCTGGTGATTGGTGGCTTGAGTTCACCGAGTGTTTGCCGTGATTGCCCGCCCTCCTCCTCACTTTCCTAGTTTCTTGCCTTCACTGCAAAATTAGTCTGTATTCCACAGCCTTCTACATTCTTGCATGCAGTTATCTCGAATCGATTGCAGAGGTTGTGGCTGCTGCTAATATTTTTTGTGGTGAATTTTCCCTCCGGAATCATTCCTGTGTTTGGTTCTGGTGATTGGTGGCTTCCAGAGTTAATGGAGTGTAACTGACGTGCTGTGATTCTTCCTCCGGGTCCTCTCGTGAGTCTAAACTTCTTAGCCTTACTGGAGTATTAGTATGTGTTCCACATTCTTCCACGTTCTCTCGAATCTTTGCATCTTTGCATTCTTTCTACGTTAAGATGCTAATGTTCGAATCTACTTCTAAATACCAACAAAAAAATAAGGCAAAATTTAATAATAAATACAAAATTTAGATGTTTTTTAGATGTTTAGGAATGCGTGTTGTTGACTTACTATTGAGAATTAAGTGGATGTTCAAAAGGTTTTAGGTTATAAGAGATATTATTGAGTTGTACTCTTATAAAAGACAAAAGGTTCAAATTTTGAGTATATGAATACAAACATCTCTCAAGCACTCATAGTCTTGTTTTTTTCATCCTTCAAAAATGTTTATAGATTTTTATGTTAGTTTTCTTACATTTATACAATATAGATGTTCAATTTTTTTTTCTATTCAAATATTCTAAAGTTTAAAAGGCACAAGTTTGTTTAATCAAAAACATTCAAGGGTATATATTTTTTTGTTCTTTGGAGGGCTCTTAGCATTATGATCCTACTAAGCTTGTTTTACGAAGTCTTCTTATGAATTTTAAGATTAAATATATATATATATATATATATATATATATATATGATATTTAGGAGTTATGGCTTGTAGTTAACTTTGTTGATTTGCCATTTTGCCAAGTAATAAATCACAATGCATTTAGTTGCCAATTCATAACATGTAGGAGCATGCCCACCCTTTTGTAGAGAAACTACCTTGTCAAATGGCTTTTCAATAGTTTTACACATTCGTTGGTGGGAGTTGCTATAATTGTCAAACGTTTCAAAAAGTGTTAAAAAAAACCCATAGTTAGACAAGCAAGAATTCAAACTTCGTGAAGAGATGGGAGGCCAGGTCCATCAAGATGGAGAGGTTGAGAGCATCTCCACTTTTTCACTAGAAAGGGATCCAATTGAGTCTATGGTGAGCCCAATCTCTTAGATCTCTTTTTATTATAGATGCTCCCAAGAGAGAGAAAGAGAGAAGAAAAAAATCGTCCTCTATAATATGAGCCCTCAATCTTCCATCCTAATGGGGCCCTCCCATCCTTCCCAACGAAAGAGTGGAAAAGCCCAAACTTAGACGGAAAAAAACTTATTAGTTCGAAATTTGGAAACCTATTTATTGAATACCTTTCCACCATACAAGCTTATACTCTGAATCTTACTAAGGTAACAGGTCCAAAAATCGCCCACCTAAGAGCTGAAACTGAATTTTGAGAAGACAAAACTTCTTGAAATATTTCAATAAATTTTCCTTGAAAGAGAAGTGGCCATTTGACATCTAACCTAAGTCGTTTCATATTATTTGGAGCTTTTTGAAATTAGTTATGAAATTTTGAAGTTGAACTGGCATAGGGTTCCAGAATCATCCACCCCTGAAATGTACACTGTTTGTACATCAGTGAAGGCTATGAAAAAACAGCATGTACAAATCGTGTACATTTTACAGGTGGGTGGTTCTTAATGCCCGAACTATTCTCGAGCCTGTTACCTCAAAAAAATTGTATTGCACTTCCCAATTGACGATTTGGTCTCCAATAAGCCAATTTGAATACTCAGTAAACAGATTTTGCCAGCTGTGCACCGAGTAATAATCAATGAAAATAAAAGCCCTGTTGGATGATGCATGCACTTGACGTGCATGTTGGCACTCAGTAACTTATAAGCTGATCCTCCAGCAGGGAGAGCTACTAAGGTAACTTACTAAGGTACTTACTAAGGTACTTACTAAGGTAACTTACTAGATCCAGTTTTCAGTTTTTCCAGTACAGTAGAACTACCCTCCATGAGTGAATAAACCTCCGTAATTGTAATAAGTCCGAGCAATCCCAGCTTCTGGAATAAAATAAGTCATGGCACTTAATGAGAGCGGGCCAAGCAATAAGTGGTGGACCTCACCCTCACCCCCAAAAGGGGAAATATTCTTGTTGACAAGCTTTGTGGCTTGAAGATGTGCCACATGTAACACAAAGGACAACTTCCTACATAGTGCGGACCCTCTCTAATGGCTTAAAAACTTCTCTAAAGTAAATAAATGTTGTCGGGCAGGTTGGGACCTGTTCCATTAGAAGAGTTCTACTATTATAAGTTAGGCTTTTTGTTTTGTTTTGTTTTGTTTGTTACAATGAGATCTCTTGGATTGTACATCCCCTTGTTGTATTATTGGCTTCAAAGAGGGGTGCATGGGATATTTTTTTTGTAGTGTTCCAACTCATAGTGTAAAAGTTATGAATTTGTGAGTTATTTTTTAACTATAAAACTTAGAAAATTACTTTACTTTTCAGTTTGACCCTGACAACGACAAAAGGCACACTAGTCTATATTTTATTAAGTATGCAATGTCATGCCCCCTGTCACAACCCATGTAGTTACAGAATTTGTCACGTTTCATCTGGAAAAATATCATTCAATTATTTCATCCAATGTTCACGATGAAAATCTAGAGTGCGACAAGCATTTTAATCCAGAGTCTTTTGGTCAAATGCCAATGTTCAAAATTGTATGATTGAGCTCTAGCGTTGCCAACTTCAATTGCATGTAAAGTGATTGCAATGTCAATGTTATAGCTAGCAATGTATAATGTAGTCTATTCTTAAAGCGACCATATAAGAGCTGATTGCCTTTTTAAAGAAGCTAAACTCCTTGAAACAATTTCCAATCAATTTTGGTTGGAAGAAAAATGGAATTGACATGTAATCCAAGTTGTTTCATAATTCTTAGACCATTATGGAATTAGTTACAATTTTTTGAAGTTCAAATACAATGATCACTAGAAGCAACCACCTTCTAAGATGTAGACTATTGGTACATTGAAGAAAGAAAAATATACCCATGTGCCATGATCACTTTTAGAGCATGGGTGCTTTCATAACAGACTACCTTAATCCCTAAAGGACCAAGTGTCCATTCAATGTACGCAAGAAATCTCGGGTAGGTTCCTACAAAGTCACTTTGGGTCGGATGTTCATGAAATTTGGACACAATGTGTAGACATGTACCTCATTCATGAAAAACTTTTCCCTTTGTCTTACTAAAAACCTCCAGAATTCTTTTTTTTGAGGGATTAACTGTATTTTTAGTCATAGTGCTAGCAATACATGTATTCAAGAACAAGGAAGATATCATTTTAGATCTATGCAAAATCTCTAGCTTAGGCACCTAAAATCCATGTAGAAAGTACGATATTTGAGCATAATTTGTAAATGCTGCCAGCTCTGTCATTTTAAATGATTTAAAAGGTGGTGGCAACAATAGGATTCTAGAAACGTGTTTCCTAACCTAAATATGTGCAATAAAAAAAACTAGCCCACTTTACAAACAAATTTTTATAGTGTTGAAGTAGTCACTAAATGCATCATCAACACTACTACCTAAAGAAGCAATTTGTACAAGATGCCTTATACAAGCAAGACCAAACTTTCTAGGCCAAAGGAATGCTCCTAGATTGTTTCACTTGCCCCCACAAGGTTGTTCAATACAGCAAACACTTACTCAATGTTCAAAATCAAGAAACGGAGCTTCTTAGTGGGACAAAAATTTTACTTGATTTGGAGGTTATTAGTAGGATAGAGGGAGTAATTTTTTTTCTAATCAAGTGCCCAGTGTCTTACATTTAGTGAAGTCAATATTCTTGAAAAAAATTCCACATATTCCAAATGTTTTTTTCTAATTTTTTGCCGTTTGGATTTCAAATAAAATATTTCCTCATTGCACCAAAAATTGACTAGTGTATTGCCAATTCACTTAACCTCCTTGCGTTGGAGGGTGATTTAGAATAATTTAGATTCTATATTTTCTTCTAAATTTTTTTGCGAGTGAACCTAATATCATATACTTATGAATTGTCAAAAATCTCATGTTTGTATAGAACAAAAAATTTACTCCAAATGAGCCCAAAGTTTGCTGACCCTGTTTCGCAGGATTAGAAAAAAGTTTTTTTTCTCACTTCAAATGCTATAATCTTTCAATCCTTGAGGTGAAAAGGGCTGAAATTTTTTCCGCACTTCTGTAGAATAATTTACTTCAATTTTGTACGGTTGAAGCTCCAAAAAAAAGTTTTGATTTTCTTTTTTAATAACATACCAAAAAGTCGCAGTTTTTGGAATGTCACCACCCACCCGGTCCTTCACGGATTAATTGTGAATATTTTGCCTATTACTTACAAATTCACAATTGCTACATAGCCATCCATGGTAGGGCTTTTATAATATTGTTAATCAACATTGGGGTTTCCTTTGGCTCCTCCAGAAAGAGGGAACCCCCAACATTGCAACTTCCCAACTTGCCAATGATCATTAGTAAAAATTTCAGGCCTTGAAAAGGCCATTAACAAAAGGTTCCTCAAGTTGTGAACAAGCGTAGTGCTGGTCATATTATTTAATAATAAAATAATAAAAATATATTTTATAAATAAATAATAATAATAATAAAATAATCACAATTTGATGTGCCACAGTAGATTTTAAAATTTTGTAATTTTGAATTTATTTTATAAATTTCATTTTTAAAATCATTTATGAATGTTCTTAAAACTATTTAATAAAATTGTCCCGTGCCATCCAAGCCCTGTTATTTGCTGAATTTTTATTTTATTTTATTTATTTTATAATTTTTTCGGCCAACATTCCCCGCTATTAGGAAACTAACGAACCTCTTCAAGGCTCAAACTTCTTGTAATGTCTATGCAACTTTCTAGTCAACCAATGATAAGCTTGCATTTATGACTTCCTAGTCAACCAATCATTCTCTACAAGTTAAACCAAATTCACTCCTAGGGATTTAAAGAGGGATTATTCCAATTTTCAAATGAGAATGCTTTAGGCTGGTAAATCCTTAATGGACCAAACTGCATTTCTTGGCAACTTAGCAATTTCAATCCACTCACTATAAACAGACTTTTTATTTTTATGCTTTGAAATTTGTATACAACATGTTTCCGAGAAGTAGCTTTAAGGCCCAACAATTTTCATAACTTTTGACTACATGGTTAAAAAGTTATTGCATGATATGTAATTTCTAATGTTCAGTTTGCAACACGAGCAACTCAGAAAAATCGCTTTTAAAAAAAATAAAAATTCGAACTTGATTTTTTAGATTTATATGTACTTGAAAAGCTTTGAACCATTCCATTTTGATTAACAAGATGAAAGTGTTGAGGATTTTTAGTTTGCAGTCACTTTTGGAATCTCTACTCTGAACTTAATTCAATTTTCAATGTTTTTGAAAAGAGAATAAGACATTGCATGTAGATTGTTTATTACAACATTTCAACCATTGGAATTGGAACTTATGTCTTCAACATATTATAGAGAGTAATAAGTTGTAGGATCTGTACATTTTTTGTATAAAAAATTTAAAAGATTTAAGGTTTTTTATTCTAAATTTGAGGAGGGTGTATTCTAATAAGTTAACTAAAGGATCCTATGGTTGAATTTGTAAATGAATAAATAAAGATGAAGATTTTAGCTTTGCTTTGGGTTTGAGTACTTTGAAGCAATTTTGGGCCTAAAAACTTTGAAAACCTTTAGGAGGTAACAATGTTATGTTGCATAGTTAGGGCTTGCTTGGGCTGAAATTGCTAAAAAAATAGATAATGATTATAAATATTAAATTATTAATAATTTATTTATGGAATTGAAAAATGCCAATCCCAATAGTTGTATTGTTGTAATAAACAATCTACATCTAATGATTTTATTTTATTTTTCAAAAACATTGAAAATTGATTTAATCAAATGATTTCAAAGTTTGTTTTAGAGTAGAGGATCCATAACTGACCGCAAACTAAAAATCCTCATAACTTTCATTTCATTAATTGAAATGGAATGATTCAAAGCTTTTCAAGTATATATAAATTCTAAAAAAATTTGTTTTCTAATAAAGTTATTTTTTAAAGAATTTTTTTGAGCTGCCTAGGCTACCCACAAATTGCTGAAAATTACATATCATACAAAAACTTTTTAACCATGTAGTCAAAAGTTAAGAAAATTGTTGGGCCTTAAAGCTACTCCTCATGCACAAGTTGTGTAAAAATTTCAAAGGAAAAAAAATAAAAACTTCAACCATAGTGAGTTGCCCAAAATCACTATGTTGCCCCAAACCTCGCAAGTTTGGTCCTATAGGGATAAAATATTTGTAGTTTATTCATACTGTGTCCAAAAAATGGATTCTAAGAGAATCTAGAATCCCCTTTTGACTACCAACAAGACCCCACAAAACTTTCTTTGAACATAATAGTAGAAAAAACATGCTAAATTGCTTATTCCCTCAATTTTAGTTGTAGTTACCATGTGTGAGATCAAGATGTTCCAAAGAATAATCCTTCTCAGTTGAGTTTCTACAGCTTCAATTAAGCTACTCCTAGGCCTTCAACTACACTAATAATGGTATTTAGTGTTACCCATACTAACTATTTTAGAAATGCTATAAGTTTTTACTCTTCATAAATATTTTTACAAAGTGCATAAACCCTACTATCATTCTAAGTGGGAAAACTCTAAAAATCCATAGTCGGTAATAAAAAATATTCGTCAAGAGTAAAAAGTTATGACTTTTTTATTAAATCAATTAGTATAGGCAACACTATTTTACCATCATCAGAGTCGTCAGAATCTCCCAGTTTGTAAGTCGTCTCTTCCCCCTTTTATGATTGTGAAGCGTAAGAACTGAACGGTCTTCTACGGTTCAATGCAAATCTACCAGATCCAATTAATAATATTGATTACATGGAAGCTGTGCTCTACTCAATAGAGCCTTCTCTTAAATTCGCTCCATGAAGAGAAATTAGAAAGATGTGTCTGTGAAACAGAATGTGGACGACGTGTTGCAAGGGAAAGTTAATGAAGTCAAGTTAAATACTCGGCGTTGTGTGCACACGGAGTGGAGCAAGCTCACAGCCCCTCACAAACTCTCACAGTTGGATGTGGGCTTTTAATACTTAAGACCGTTACAACACTTGACTTTGAGTGGGGAAACTCAGATCCAGACATCCAGTGCTTTCGTAATTGAATGGTGCTGTCATTAACTCACGGCAGGTGATGCGAAATTGCGATTGAAAAACACCCAGAACTGAAGGAAAATCGAAAACCCATTGAATGATGTCAAATTGTCAAAATGGAGTGGAAGAAGAAGAAGCATCAATGCACTTTTATGATGGGGGTTTCATACCACTGAACAATTTCCTTTGTTGCTCCGGGTTTTATTTTTTTATTCTTTCCAAAGTATTCTTACTGAAACGGCAGACAGTTCAGTATTATTATTATTACAGTAGAGCTTCTCACACTATTCGGATCATTCTTCTCCGAGTTTTATCACTGAATGAATTGAGATAAAATTGTGTCTTTATTAGTAAGTGAAAGAATGCAGTGTAAAACAAACATGCCCGGTGTCTTTTATTAATTGAATTTGACTTCCTTACTATAGTAGAACCACCTGTAGTACCCAATCACTTCAGCGATTCTACCCATGTTTTGGAGCAGTGTAAGGCGGTGTAAATTTTTCTGTAGAAAGATAGAAATCACAGGGATTGCAATATTTTTTTTTGGTAACTTTATGCCTTGAATTGAAATTACTATGAATTTTGGAAGCCAAAAGTTGGTTTGAATTCATACCCGATGTATATAGTCTTCCAAATTTTATGGTAATTTTATGCCTTGAATTGAAATTACTATGAATTTTGGAAGCCAAACATTGGTGTGAATCCATAGCCAATGTATACAATTTTGCAATTTTGATCATTTGAGACATGTGTCATGACCTTATTAGTCCCAACCTTGAAAAGAATTAAAAAAGACATCCCAAGCTTGGGTTGGAAATATGTTACTACCTGGGTTCACCCTACAGGTTGGGTGCGGGTCATTTGTAGGGGATAGATGATTCTCCATAACACAAAAAGGGAGTAATTTTCTTCTCTAAACCAATAAAAATTCCATTTCCTTATTTCCAGTGGAAAAACACGACACACATGTGTATCAAACAAAAAATGAAATGCTGTAGATGTTAAAAATTCTGTTAAAGCCTCCCTTACTTGTTACGAATTGAGGCATAATCTCAATGATGCAAGGATAGAGTACTCTTTTGTGGATTTGAAAGAGTCCTTTTGGTTTTGAGATAATAGAGCATCTTTAAATCATCTTCACAAAACATCAAGAATCTTTCACCAACAGTTCTAGTACTGTACGACACTCTTGATCATGTGTGAAATTGAAGACATTCCACAAGAAGCCGAAGGAGTATTGAGTCTCCATAACACGTTCAATCACACCACCACGCTCATGCAAGCACACACAAGCAAGTAGAAAGCAAGAAAGCATACGGAAGAAAAAAAATGCAATTCTTAATGACTTGCATTATTCGTGCAAGCAGAAAGCAAGACAGCCGATATGGAAGAAAAAAATGCAATTCGCAGTTACTTGTATTACTCGTGCAAGCAAATACACAGCTTGACACAAAAGACCCCGAGGCAATGTGCCCCGTACAAAAGAGTCTGTTAACCAAAACTTTGGTTTTCTCCGCTACTTGTGCCTGCATGCACCGAGGAAAACTTGGTCGTCGATTATGCCGATGGAAACGTCGTCAAATGTGAATGTCCAGGCAGCAGCAGAAGAAGCAAAAACGGGAAGAGACAGGCATGGCATGCAGGCACAGGAATTGAAGCAGTCAAAACGATGTGACGGTCACAACAAGGCAGACGACGATGAACTCCACTCCACGGACTCCACGGGCACACGAATTGAATACTCCTTGCGTCACTTCACACTGGATTCTGCCTCATGCAGCAAGGCAGACGTACCACTCCTTCCACAGGAACCTCCTCCAGTCACCGGCGCTACTCACCTAGCCTGTCATACACACCATTCGCACACAGAAAACCACAAATCCATGTCTCCAAGACGACCACCACAACATCAACAACAACATCATCACCACCAATGCAATGCAATGGAACTTCAGATTGTTTAGCAACAACACATTGTTAGTAGTTTTAAATTGCATCTGTAAAAGCAGACACAATTTAAAACAAAATCCGCTTTGATTCATTGTGACGTTTTACAAAGTCCGCTCTTCTAGACTCTCACTGTCTGAAATTCTGTTTCTGTCTGTTTCTCTGTTTCTGTCTATCTCCGAATTTTAGTGTTGAATCAAAAAAAATTGTCAGACTCTGAGGACTACGTGAAGGTTGATTCTGTTAATGTCATTTCTATCTGTACAGCTTTCTGTGGAAAAAGGAAAACAAGAGAACAAAACCGGACACACAGGTGAGCCCCTTTACTTTCTCTATGACTTGCCGGCACTACGTCCTACCGACTCAACTACTTGCAAGTTGGCAACCCGCCTTCCCAATGCAACATGCTAGTAACTGAACTTACTCAACTTTCAAATGATACCCAGCCGTTCCCAAGGCAAAATTGGAGAGGAAACCTGAGTTTCGCACCCTTGGTGTCGTAGCACAAGCAGTTTTGAAGCTCCCCGGAACAACGAGCCCGCTAATGCTGAAGCTCTCAAGGTGTCGAGCGTCAAGGTTCCTCCGAAAAAGGGTCATCCAGAGACAGATTAGAGTTTTGTGGGGCTTGATTATCGATCACCGGAGACTAAGATCGGCGTGGTTGTAGGACATGCGCTGGATAGGCATGGAGAAGGAGCGCGAGACTGTCCGCGTCGCGACAGCAGGTTGAATCGCGAGTGCGCCCGTGACGTAGAACCGAAACACTTGGAACGCGGAGTTGAAGGCGTGAAAGGGGTTGAGCGCCGTGGTGATCACCGACAGACGCGGCAGGAAACGGGAGAAGGATTGCGTCCACGGCATTGCGCACGACCCCGAGCTCAAGAGATGTCCGCCGGGGTGGTTCAGTCGCGACTTGTTGAAGGAGTTGGAGGGCCGGAGGTACGCGCGCGCCGCCTTCTCCACCAACTGGTTGCGCATCGGGGTGCGCGGGCTGCTCACGCTCGCCACGGGCGAGGCGCATTCCGAAGGAATAATTTCGGCTAAGCTCGTATAGCGCGGCGCGGCGGCTGTCGGCACCCTCGCGCCCGGCGTCCTGGACATTGTAGTCGGCGTCGGCGTTGTCGACGTTGGAGACACGATAGTCGTAATGGGACGCAGACCGCGGTTAGGCAATGCCAGATCGGATACCTGAAGAAAACAACCATGCGAACAATTCGTACCCATTCAAAACAAGGAAATTAACCACCATCGCGTCACAAGCAAACTCACAAGCGAACTCACGAGCAATCCCGGCCAGAATTTCTACCTTGAAGCCTTCGGAGACTCTTCTCCGGAGTAGAGTATTGGGACAGCGCTCCAGAAGAGCGCGCTCCATCTGCATCCACGACGACACAAACCCAACCCCTCAAAAACTGATCAAAACCGAGTCACAACACGTACTGATCCTTTCCAATGCGTTCAAAAACAAAGCAGGATGCTGGAGCGCTAGCTACAAAAAAGAGTCCAATGGTACAACTAGAGCTAGAAGAGTGCTGCGATGCTGTACTTACATGGACAGAACTTTGACGCCAAGACATTGTGTGAGAGATTCTTTGGAGGTGTACTGAAGAGAACCGGCAAAGACAGGAGTGTGGGAAAGAGTGCGGCCCTTTTCTAGTAGTAAGAGAGGAGCCCCATCTGCGTTACTGAAGTGGAAGTGAAAGTCCTCAACGGTTCCGTTTTCGGCGCGCGATCACGGCGTCCAAACGGTTCGTTGGAACTTGGAACTACAAACTTTCAACGAGAATGGCGGCGATGAATGGGCATGCGCGAGAAACCGTTCTCCACGGGGAACAGAAGGATCCACCCCCGACGTTCTCAACGTTCCCACCCTCGGCTTGATTCACGGGCTGTTTACCAGCCTCAGTCAGCCAGCCTCCGTCCTTTCAGTTGTTGAGATCATTCAGTTCAGAACGCGCAGTAAGGTAGAACAGTTCGGGCATTAAGAACCGCCCACCTGTAAAATGTACACGATTTGTACATGCTGTTCACTGATGTACAAACAGTGTACATTTCAGGGGTGGACGATTTTGGAGCCCTATGCTAGTTCAACTTCAAATTTTCATAACTAATTTAAAACAGCTCCAAAAAATATGAAACAACTTAGGTTAGATGTCAAATCCACTTCTCTTTCAAGGAAAATTTCCTGAAAAATATTTCAAGAAGTTTCGCCCTCCCAAAATTCAGTTTCAGCTCTTAGGTGGGCGATTTCTGGACCTGTTACCTTAAATTGTGTTAACTTATAGCGATATTCTTTTGTTGTGTTCACACTACAGTGAGTCTATCACCAAAACATCTGAGACTATTGCTGGCAACTCTCAATTGTCCACCCTATTCTGCCATTCTAAATAAATTTGTAAAATGTATTCATGATTCACATTTTCTGTCTTTCATAATTAACATTCAATTCTTACACAATTCAAATCAGGTTTCTCAAAAACCAAACTCCATTTTTAGTGAATTGTTTCATTAAATTTTAATGATTTTACACAATAATTCATTGAAAAAACATTGATGATTAATTTTTTTATTAATTCAATTGCGGCAATATGTAGGAAACATTCATACGCACATCTTTCCTTCAATAAGCATCTCCAAAAAAATTTAGAATTTCTTCACAATGGTTTTAAAAGTTGGGGTGATTATGGCCAAATTTTGATAAACAGATATTTCTTCATTGTAATTAGATTTTGGCAAAACAACTATACATTCATGGTCGAATGCACATAAGTAGTAACAATGCAAAGGTCAAATAGAAAAATTTAATTACAATAGAGAATGATCTATTTTTCAAAATTTAGACCTTGTCACACCAACTTTTGAAACTTTTGTGAGGAAATTCTAAAACTTTTTGGAGATGCCTGTTGTAAAAAAGATGTGCATATAAATGTTTCCTACCTATTGCTGCAATCGAATTAAAAAAATCCATCACCAATGATTTTCAATCAATTATCATGTAAAACTATGAATTTAAATGAAATAATTCACTGAAAATGGAGTTTTACTTTTTTGAAACCCAAATTTGGTATGCTTGATTGGAATTGTGTAAGAATCGAATGTTGATCATGCAAGACACAAAATGTCAACCATATTATATCTTATTCAAAATTCTTTCAAATGGCAAAATAGAATAGACAATTGAAAGTTGCCAGGTACTTTACAGTAAGGTCTACTTCATTTATTAATTGCCAATTTGAGGCATTCAAACTCTTTTTAATAATGTGTAGCATATTTGGTAGATTTTGGTAAGCATAATTATCATTTCATCTTGCACAATTCCAATCAAGCATACCAATTTTCAATTTTTAAAAAAAAAATTATATTTTTGGTGAATTTTTTAAGTCAATTTTAATGGTTTTAGTTTATATTTTATTGAAAACAATCGGTGATGAATTTTATAAATTTAATTGGATAGATATGTAGGGAACATGCATACACACATCTTTCATATTAAAAGAATATCCCATTAAATAACAAAAATTTAATCTAGGAAGAATTTAGTGGTTCCCTACATATCTATCCAATTAAATTTACAAAATTCATCACCAATTGTCTTCAATATAATGTTAAATAAACCATGAAATTGACTTAAAAAATTAATCCAAAATAGAATTTTTCTTTTTTGAAACTGAAATTTGGAATGCTTGATTGGAATTGTACAAGGATGCAATGATAATTATGCTACCAAAATCTACCAATTATGCTACGTGTTATTAAAGAAAATTAAATGCCTCAAATTGGTAATTTGTAAATGAAATAGACGTTACTGCACTAGAGTATCCAACAACTCTCAATTGTCCACTCTATTCTGCCATTCAAAAGAAAATTGCAAAATGTATCATACAATTAACATTTTTTGTCTTTTATAATTAACATTCAATTCTTATACAATTCCAATCAAGCAAACCAAATTTGGATTTTAGAAAACCAAACCTCCATTTTTAGTTAATTGTTTCATTAAGTTTTAATGATTTTACACAATAATTCATTGAAAAACATTGATGATGAATTTATTTTTTATTCAAATGTACAAAATTAGTAACAAAGTAGAGGTGAATTAGCAAAATTTAATTACAATGAAGAATTATCTATTTTTCAAAATTTGGACATTGTCACCTTAATTTTTGAAACCTTTGTGAAAAATTTGAAAACTTTTTGGAGATGCTTAATTGAAGTAAAGATATGCATATGGATGTTTGCTACATATCGCTGCAACCAAATTAAATAAATTCATCACCAACAATTTTCAATTGATTATCATGTAAAACTATGAATTTTAAATGAAATAATTCATCAAAAATGGAGTTTTATTTTTTCGAAATCCAATTTGATATGCTTGGTTGGAATTGTGTAAGAATTGAATGTTGATTATATAAGACAAAAAATGTCAATCATATTATATATTGTGAAAAATTCTTTTGAATGGTAGAATAGGGCGAACAATTGAGAGTTGCTAAGTATTGTACAATAGAACTTCTATAAAGTGAACTTTTATAAGCCAATAACCTCTCTAAAATGATATTATTCCTTCTATCCCGACCTGAACACACTGTAGATGAACAAAATAATTTTTTTTCTAAAAGCAACTTTCATTAGATCTATGACTTCCAAAACTCTTCAAATGTCATTAATGCCACAACCCCTCTCTAAAGTAATAACTTGTGTATTGTGATATTCTCCTCCAATCCCAAGGCTATTACTTTCTAGAAGTTCTATTGTATCTGTATGCCTATCCCATTTAAAAATTGCATAAGAAATTTACACATGCGTAACATTACTAAGCAAGTCAAAACAGTCCCCACAATATTGCACCTACTTGGATGCATGTAAGACCAATGGCCCATCTTTAACCCTTAAACAACGGGCTCTGACACCATGTGAACTGTTGGATTAAAATAATGCAGAAGCATTCATTGGAAGTCAAACTAGGAGTTTCTCTTGTGTCTGTCTCGACGTTTTAAGGGTTAAAGGAACATCGCTTTTAAAAGGTCACAGTTAAAATCACAAACCAGAGCAATCTATTAGAATCACACTTGTGACAATTTTGTGAGTCCTACAACTATCACTAAACTAATACTTAGCCATCAATTAAGGATTCCAAGAAGTCATCCACAATCAGTTCTAATAACTACGGACAAGGCTTCTAGCAGTCCTAATGAACGGCATGCCTTGACGAGCGGTTCTTCAAAAGCAGCAACCTAGTAACCTACATGGCCACGGGTGATGGAATAGAATAAAGAATCAATTCTACCAAAAACTCTAGTGTTTCTCTCTCAAGATTAACCAATTGCGAAAAACACTACTAGCATTCAGTATTGTTTCCCAAGTTCCACCTTCTTCATAACATGCATAGCGTTATGCAACATGGAGTCAATAATTCCGGCGACCTGCACAAAAAAAAGGCACGAGAGTCAGAAATCATGACCCCAAAACCTCAGTCGAGCCCTCTCCAAGCTCCAGTTTCAAATGCTCCAGTTTCTAAATTCAGCAAGAATCTATCCTGAATCTTGTAAAATTCTAAATGCACATCTTTCACTCCCACCCCCAGCAACTAAGAGAAGCTCAATGAGTAACAGAGCACTGAGCATTCACCGTGAAAACACCTCCAATAATTGCGCAAAGGTTTGTTAGGAAGTGCGAGAAAGATTTTGAATTCTCCTTGACCAAGACCTGCAACAAAGGGACAACGAATCAGTTGAGGAAGCCCAGTAACAGAATAATAACATGTCTATTCAGCAGCAGTTATGAACATCATAGCAACAGAGCATAACCCCTAAGTGCCCAAATGAAAAATAGAAAGTACACTTTCGGAAGCTAATAGTTGATTGTAGATGATTTCAAATCAAAAATTTTATCGTTCAAAAGTGTAAGACATGATTTCTTTGTTCTGTTAACTTCCTTGAAGTGTCTTAAGCGATTTATTTCAACTCCGATAGGTATGGAAGAAGCCACATTGGCCATTCGGACAATGAGGGGCTCAAGCTATCACCAAGGAATTACTAAAGGAGTTCAGAGAGTATCAGAAGTGGCGTACCTGCATTGGAGAGAGTTCATAGTGAAACTTCACAACAGGTACATTGGTAGACTGGATCATATTACTGTGTGCAGTATAATCATATTGATCAAGCACCTTTTCACTCTGTGACCGGTGGAGTGTGATCACCTCTGTCTTAACGACTTGCAAGTAATGATCATGCTGTCACCAGGTGAACACACGACTGGATGAGAAGTTGAAACACGAAATGTGCAGTTGTCATAGATAAGAGAAACAACTAAGCCACTTTCACCGAACTTACAAAATATATAGTGAGCATAGTTCAGAGAATAAGAGAAGCCATTGGCACTGAAATCAAGAAGATCATTTAGAATTTAATATACATTCAAAACCCTTAAATTTCTACATGTTGAATTTCCAGTCTATCAAGTAACAAATCTGGTCACTGTGGGCGTTAAACGGGTTAATACGAGTGGTAAAGACTACGAATCATACTTGACAAATGAAGTAACCCCTGGAGATATTCTAACAAAAATTTTGTAAGAGTTCAGATGCAACACAACCTTGTTCTTTGTTACAGATCTCCTTGACGCCTTGAAATGACACAGGTTGACAAGCTTACACTTCGGGATATCAGAACAAAAACAGTCAAATAAACGCTTGACTAGGATATTGCCACGTACCGTGATGTTTTCATGTTCAGAAGTGAATATATTTCCTGTCAAACGATCTACATTGGTATCCAACTCAGGTAACAGTTCATTGACCCAATGAACTGACCGCCAAGATGACTTCCGACCAAAACTGAAGAACCCAACATAATGGGTCATGTTCATGTTGGCCGCATCAAATGAATGTGCACCAGAATGTGCGGAAATCATCAATTCTCCAGGGACCTGCCACACATAAGCCATAAAGCTTAAAACTACTGTGGACGTACTTCAAGTACTAGAAAACTACGAGTGCACTTAGCTTTCCAAATATTTAACACACAAGTAACCCCTCAAATCGATCCCGTTAGTTAGCCCCACATGTTTCATTTCCGTAGCACATTCAATGTCAAGGGACACATTTTCAAACAAAGAACTGCTGCCATACTGAAGGCTGAACTGTAGCAGAGACAATTGTATGGTGACTTAGCATCTGGAAAGCATGTACAATACCGGCAAGGTGTATAATACTGGCAGGCATAGACCAATTGCACCCTACACATAAAGGAAGACTCAAACAAGGTACACACACCTACAACCGACAGTCAAAAGATGATGGCTGTACTACGAGAAAGCATACAATCATCCAATCTTGGTACATGGAGGCGGGTTGATGAAAGAACCGAACAAGAAAAGATACCTTCTTAACCCTGACAAACCCTTCAATTCTACAGCCTCCGGCTTTAGGTGCAGGACGCTTCGTGGTCGAGTTCGCAGCCCCTGTGTTACTAGACTTATCTTCCAGCTGAAATTTTCCATCCACCACAGCTGGAGGAACAAGCTCCGCCATGAACTAGAAATTCCACGAGTTGTAAGTTTTCAGTCCAATATGTACAAATTATTAAATCTGTGAGTTATGAACATATGCCTACTTGGTCAGAAGGCTGAATGGCAAGGCACACGAAGAATCCTTATAATGTCAAGAACACTGTCACACATTAGAAAGGGCTGAAATTCAATAAACTAGACTACAATAAGAAAATTTGCTGCCTAGATGATTTTAATTCGTTTATATCATAAAACAACAAGTCACGTAAAAGAAAGTGCAAGTTAACAAAGGGATCAAACTTACAGCGACTAGGGACTCGGTGTCACGCTCCCCATAGTAGGATTCGTGCTCATGCTGCCCATGTTCATCTCTGCAAAATTTGTACCGAGTAAATTTGTGAAATAGCACAGTTAAGTGAAGAGAGAAATTCATGAAATAAGATACGCAATTACAGACACATCGATTGAACAAATAACAGAGCCATATACAGCTCCTATACAAAGAATAATCATGAAGCATGATCGACTTGGGAGGCAACTGACATGAAAGACTTTGGAGCAGGACACTCTTACCCTCTAATGTTCCAAAGCAAGTATCCGCCATTTATTCAGTCATGTAGAGTTTGAACGGACGACAAACACACATTCCAAGAGCAGTTAGGCAATATACTGAGCGAACGATATGTTGAAGATGTTAAGAGTATAGTCAACTGATAAACAGCGGCGCAGCAACAACACTCTTATCACCAGATTATACTTCAAAACCTTCACTCCAAGCTAGCATCATTGGCTCTATTCTCTCAAACTACTTTGTAACATGCACGACCTCTTTCGAATTTGAACACAAACTATCTTGCAATTTAAAGATATACAGTAGAAATAGTAATGCAGAGAAAATCTAAGCACCTGACGTCATGGCCTTGACGGAAAATGCGCATTGATGGATAACCTTGGATGTGGTGTCTGCAAACAGCAGAATTCATAAGTCCCTCTGTGGCTCCACAAATAGCTTCTAGGCCAAAAAAATTCTGTCCTATGACGTAATCAATACTAACAAGCAATCTAGAAGACGCTAGCACCTAATTCGATTGAATATATAAACTATATGCACAATGAACTCAGGAGAAGACAAGCGTTGACCCCAAGAACATCCAGATATTTACCGAAAAATGGGCACAGAATTTGGAGAACTTACGATCTACAGAGATCAATGTTCATAGTGCAGTCAACCTTAGCAAGTAGAATTCTCCCATCCATCTCTGGATTAAACCTGCAAACCAGGTTATAGAGGAATGTTTACTTCGGTATACACGAACACTTTTTCACACCACTGGCAACCAAGGGCCTACATGCTGCTCTCACAATAAGTTCAAACTATCTCATGGTCTGCTCAACTCCCTTCCCTAAACCATTCAATTCATGCACGCCCAAATCCACACTTCACGGCGGACTAATTTCATAGCGGAGGGTATTACCTGTCTGCCATAATTTTGGCTGCTTTTTCCCAAGAAGGTTTCTGACAAGCAAAAAACGAGAAACAACAAATTGCATAGAGCGTTAGCACCCAACATCAAATCTCTGCGCTTCCACATACACTAGTCTCATGTGTTTGCTATCAACACCGGAGACTTCATGAAGACACCAGAAAGGGAGTCGTGTATTAAGGAGAGAACTAACCCACAAGTGAGTTCAATGTATCAGACCAGCAGATAACTAATCATACTCGCACCGCACGAAGGTTTCCCTACAAAACGTGACTAAAAAATGAAGCTATTGAAAAGCGAGACTAATGACAGTCTGTGCATGATTTACTCACCAGTTTATTGCTCCACGGACACCAAGGGGCGTAAAAATTGACGGCCAGAACATTGAACCTGCAGATCACCAACGAACAGATATTTATCGGCACCTCAAAAGCATTTCTAAGGTAAGTACTGACAACCAATTAAAAGTATTCTTCTACTTTGAAGAGAAAGTCTTCGACACAGAGTAAACAACCAGGAACAATTACTAACAAAATGCTAACTCGATGTCCATAGAATCCAGAAACGAGCAAGAAAAAGCACAAATACTGCAAACAGCTCTGCAGATCTTACTGCTTAGAGAATACGTCGAAATTGTTCTTGTTGAGATCCACCGAACCCTCCCCAAGGTGCTCAAACATATCTTCTCCGGTTTCTTCGTCACCGTGATTGTTGATCTTCGGCACGGACCCTGAATGAAACTCGTTTCCTATCCGTTGCAATCGTGGATCGATTGGGAACTTCCTTACCGTTTTTGTCAAATTGAATCTATGCTGCAGTCAATTGAAAACAAAGCAGTTTATAGATATTTCCTAAAAACAAACGCACTACTTGTGGCCCAGCTGAGTGAACGCAACCCAAAAACTCAACCTTACAACCCACAAAACTTGAAACGATCACACTTCAACAATGTGAGGTAAATTATGCACCCTGGCAAGTAACGTCTTCAACCGAACCATGAAAAAAGAAACTTACTGTGCCTAAAACATCGCTGACATCCACTGAAGCAAATTCACAAGATAGAGCTGGAAAGCTGCAGACAAAAAGAAAATCACGCCACAGCCCACATCATCACAGATCTAGCCGGACAATATCTGTAAACTGGAAGTGTCGATGTCCTTAGAGCCAACGCCTTTCCTACTGGCACTTCGCACTACTTTGGAGAACATGTTACATATTCCAAAAATAATTCTCCAATGTCTGTTTAAGCTCTTAAATAAATTTCAACTGAAAGCGAATAAAAGAAATAAAGTCAAAAACCTCAAGTTGAAGTCAATCCGTAGATAGTCTCCATCCCTACTTCTGTCAACCACAACACTGGTTGAGGTGGTAGTCGTCAAGTAAGAACTGAGCTCCTACACATCCGACAAACAAAACAGCGTAATATGAGAAGCTATAATAATAGAGGAGAATCAGAACTACAAGTCCAAAAGATGAACAGAAGCCCCATGAAGGAAAGTAACTACTTACAGAGACGTTCAACCATGGTTTTTTCGGTCACAAGAAACTTTCCCAAACATGGTGGCAACCACTAAAAATGTCCTCTAGGAGAAAAAAGATTACCACATTATCATACCAATAGATAGCAGCGACACAAAAAAGTTCAGAATTTACCATTCCAAAGAGGAACACCATTGAAAGAGCAGCCAGGATTGACAATCCTGCCCCAGATAGAGACGCTTCTGTTAGGTCCCTTGGTATTTTCCTGTGTCAAAAGAAATCACCCAGCGTGTTACTAAAACGCATATTAAAATAAGTTCCTCTTGAGGGACGAGTGCTGCTCAGGGGACACCAGCCCCTGAAATGTACAACTCTATGGAGAAAACGAACCAGAAGTGTACATTTCAGGGATGCTGTTCCCTAAGCGGCACTCGTCCCAAATTCCACATCAAACACTAGCTGCGATCACGTGCATCTACCACAATTAACATCCTGATTTCCTCCTACAATGGCGACTTGACTCGGAGCTACAGGAACTGAAGGCTCTTTCATATATTTGAATCTTCGAAAAGAATGGATACTCAAGTCCACTGTAAATAGAACTAACTGCCACACAAACCTAACAGGCAACCCCGCCCGCGAGAATTTTTCAAGGCTATTATCTGATAAACACGCCAATGCAGGCTCTGTGCAAACCCTACAGAACAAGGGACAGGGCATTCTCTCCCTCCACTGTTCACCGGGGCCCTTCCCAAAATCGTAACGATTCTTGCCATATTAGGTCTACGCTGTCCAAATTACAAGCCCGAAGTTCTCCCATTTCCCATTTTCCAGTTAAGAATCTCTTGCAGGCATGTCCCCTTCGCGAGACAGCCAACGTTTTAAATCTAACCACCAGAGGTCTGAACTTTTCACTACGACAAAATTTAAAATGTGTACCGACTGTGCTACAGTCAAAGATAGAGTGGCAGAAGTTTTAGGAATTTCATTATTAAAAAAGGAGAGTTGCGTGCATTTTACCATAAACCCTAAAGCTTCCAACCCGAACCCTAGCACAAAACCCCGGCAGTGATCAAATCGCGCTTCGTAATCCCGAGAAATGGGAAAGAGAACAACGAACCTGTAGAAGTCAATGGACTTGATTTTGCTGGTGGACACCATGGCTGCGAAGCTGTGAAGCTGCGAAGCTGTGAAGCTGCGAAGGTGCTTGGCGACGACAACTGCTGAAGCTGGATGAGAGCTGTGTTAAGTCGAGCAGTTCGTAAAGATCATGGATCTGTTAAGCTTGAGGAGGACAGAAAGTCCGGGTTGGCAGCAAGGAGCTGCAGGCTTGCTGAGATTCTTCAATCTGCGAAAACGCAGAAACTGAGGGAGAATGCAAATCGTGAAGGAGATCGCGACATTCACTTCCTTGGCCCTATAGTCGCGCGCGCTCTCCTTGGTAGGATCTTCGATTGCCCGAGTGTGTGACTTTCCGGGTATTATGTACCCGGGTATGTTCCAACTCCAGGTCGTTCCAGCGGGTATGTTGCCATCCATGTTTGTTCCCTGCGGGTATGTGCCTGCGGGTATGTTCCCGCTGTCAGGGCGAATACCCTGGCCTTGTGGTTTTTTAGGGGTTTTAACCCCTAAAGTACTATGCCCATTGACATATGGTCAAACTTTGATTTTGAGCTCCATTTACACTACTCAAAAGGTATTGTTTTCAACAAGTTTTCAACAATACAATATTAAAGAAATGTTGCAAAAATCTCAATGTGTAAAACCGTCAAACCTAGTATGTTAGATAGATTGTTGGAAAAAGTGTCACAAAAGGTGTCAAAAAGAGTATTGAAAAACATGACAAAATAGAAAAAAAAAACTTGAACATTTTTAGAGTTACTTGACCTTGACCAAGGGGCTTGAAGGAAACTAACATGAAAGCAATGGGATTCTTTAGTGTCTTACAACTTTTGGGAAATTGGAGAATTTTTTGTAACTTATATGAGATGGAGTGTCTATTTAGCATTTCTTGCATCACCTTTTTCAAGGTATACAACCCTTCAAAATATTGTTTACTTAAATTTCCTTGGAAGGCAAGAAGAAGTTGAAGTTGTCTTGTATTTTGTGGACCTTAGTGTAATTAGCTATGAAGTTTCTTGAGCAAAGCACAATAGTTTTGTCATTTTTTTGACCCATTTTTCCACATAAATGTTGACATTGGTTTCATTGACACATTAGTGAAGAAAGTTATAGAATGTTCAAAATTTTAAAATTGGCATCTTGTTGAAAATGGTGTTGTAAAAAAGTACCCAAAAAATGTCAAAAAAATATTGAAAACAACACCTTTTTTTTTGTAGTAAGTCTTTTATTTGAATCATATTTGAATTTCAATGTAATATTTTTGTGTGTTAACCATCAACATTAAAATCTCTATTAGTTTTGTACGAGTTGTAAATATAATAATTTATTAATCAATAAGTCAAAAATAATAATTGATAAATATTACAAAAATGATCCAATAATCAACTTGAAATTTCATTAAGAGAAGCAAGTAGCTACAAAGAATAATATTTAAAAATCAATTAATTATTTATTTCACATACAAAACATTTTGTGTGATGACCTTCTAATCCAACGATATTAATGCGTGAGCTTAGAGATGTGAGCCTACGTGCCTTGAATCTAGCCGTAGGCGTGTGTTTACAACCATTTGAAAGTGTTTATAACATATGTACCTACAACATAGGTACGTTATAATACGGAAAGAGTCTAAAACATAGATAACTATAGCATAGCCACTTATAACCATAGAAAGTGTTTATAATAAAGACTTGAGTAGGCTCATGGGCTCATAGATTCTATGCTTACCTTTTACATTATTTTTCGTAAGAAATAAATATTTTTTCTATAAATTTTGATTTTTTCAAATTTTTATTGGAAAATTAAATAATTGTGATATTTAAATTGTATTATGTACATAAAATTATATCAATTAGAACATATAATAAAATGTCTTGGGATTTCAACCAAAAAAGAAGTTTAAAATAAAGAATAATATTTTTGTAGCTAAAACTTGAAAAAAAAATTCAAGAATAAAATACAAGTGAAATACACCCAATATTATTGTGTTACTTGGATTCTAACACATCGAGCTTCTAATTGCTATAATCCATTAAATTTTTAGATTTTGTAAAGCCTTGAAATGGAATAAAAATATAACTTGCTAGGCTTTATTTTCTATGTTTAAATTAAAAATACAAATTAGAGACTCTAAAAGTTACAATGAAGTTTGACCGTAACACTACTTTGTGGAAGTAGGGACATGTAGGGATTAATCCTATAAGCTATTACTCTATGACCAGGGTAAGCAACAAAAAATTACTACCTCTGTTCCCAAATTATCTCCCTGTTAGACAAAATGTTCCAAAATAAGGCTAAAAATAACATTTTAAAGACCTGTTTTGCACTATAGGTAGAGTTTGGTGCACTCTTAGTGTTCAAGAAACTTTGACCTTCATAGCGCTTTTCAAAGTATAGTTTGGGAGCATTGAAAAGTGAAATTTTTGGAGCATTTTCAAAGAGCTTCATTGGACATTTAATTATTGGATGTAAGGTTTTCATTTTATGGACATTTAATACGTGCCCAATACTATGTTTGGACCTCTATTTTGCCTCCTAAAGCTTCATCTCGTTCAATTGGAAAATACTCAAAGATATGCAAAAAATAAAAACAAACAATGTTGATTGATCCCTCCAATCATTTTATTTGTCTTTTGATTGATGCTTGCATCAACGGAAGGGAAACTACTACTTATAGTTTTTTTGGTAGTCCCCCAAAGCAATTAATCTTATTCCAGCATCACAAAGTGCAACATGAAGTGCAACATTCCATCATTTTGGGACACAAAATTTAGGCCAATAGAAAGATCATTGTGGGCGAGAGGGAGGAAGTATTAGATTGTTAGAAGAACTGGAGCATTTTTTATTTTATTTTATTGGTGACAACATTCATCAAACACTTTGAATCCTAAGCAAATTTATTGGGTTAACTAGTTAAGATTTAAAAAGCTCATGTTTAAATGCAACTTGGATTTTTTTCAATTTGACACAGAAGGGGTATAAATTGAAATATATATTACTGAAAAAATTTAACTTCATGCATAGTCAACCTCAATGACACATGACACTCTTGATTTGGATCATTATTGTACCTTAGGCTACATAACTATAAAGCAACAAAATGACCATATATACTACCCGTATGGTGTTGTATTTGAGCATGATAAGGTTTTGGATGTTAAAATGACATCCAAATGAAAGTTGTTAATTATTGAATTTTCAATCCAATGATATATATGTGTCTTGTCATATTTGTATTCGTATATAGTGAATTAGACTCTCAGTCTATTCATGTTAGTATGCCACCATCAATCTTCATTGTATTTAGTACGTGTATTTCATAAGACTATATATATGGTTCTCTACTAAAATGTTTAAAGGAATAACATTGAAGTTGTAAAGGGTGTTTTTTGTATTTTTGATGACTTTAGAGACAATTGCAAGATTAAAAAAAATTCAACCAAACACTTTTTAAAATTTGGCTAAAATTTATTTTTAATAAATGATGTTGGTTATTAAAACATCAATTGGCACGTTTTTTAACCTCTCTACAATGATGGTGCTCATTCCCATGGATCATTTTGTAATGTCTTTTAACAACTTCTAGCTCTATATTTTTTATTTGGATTTTAGCCATAAAATTGGTTGTTTTGAGATTAAATCTAACAAGGCTAAAATGAAGCTTGCCAAGCCTAGTTTCTATTCCAATTATAAATTCCTAAGTTTCTAAAATTTAATATTTTGTTGCAATTTGAATCTTTGAGGTCTATAACCATGATTTACTAATTTCCTAATTTAAAAATGACATAGTAACTTGATTTGTACAATGGTGTTTTACACCATTATACAAGCCTTCAAAGAAACTTTCAAAAATTTTAAGCATTTTTTAAAATTGAGTTGTAAACTATCTTAATCTTCTAGAAAATTTAATAGAAAGCCAAACATAGATTTGAAGTTCTTTAGGCCAAAAAAAAAAACTATTCGCTAAAAAATAGACAAATTTAATTTTTTCAATGCAATTGGGTGTAAAATCATCCATTTCATTTAACTCTCAATACAAACTCTTAAAAACATTCATCCTTCATCCAATGGATGCTAGATATCTTAGAAATTAAGTTTGTTTCATGTGAAAATATGCTAGATGTTGTTGGAAAGTAAAAGACTATTAAGGGTTTTTAGCATACATTTCTCGAACAACAAGCTAATCTCTTATATTCTAAAGGAAGGTACGTTTGGGCCTTGGGGGGGGCAACTTCTAACTACATGGCTAATTAGATATGTAATTTGAGCTAAAATCCTTTGTTTGGAAAATGAAAACAAACTATTCTTTTCTTCAATTTCTGATTTTATTATTGTGTGTAGTTTTATGCATGAAAATGGGTTCAACTACATTAAAGTTAATGTCTACACATGCTAAAGTAATATCCTACACTAAAATGTGTAAGATCTAATGTGCATAGCTATATCTAGAGAAATACTTATATTTTACAACAACCAATATTTGTAGAATATTTCAAAAAAAATTGAAGGATTTCTAAAATTAAGGTTTTGATTTCACTCCATATTATCTAGAACTTTTAACCAATAATAATTGCAAGGTTTTCTTTTTTACTTTAGTAACAATCTTATTCTTTTGAAAGTATAATCGCAAGCTGTTTTTGTTTTTTTACTTTATCAACAATCTTTTACTTTATCAACAATCTTTTACTTTATTAACCATCAACTTATTTTGAAAAAGTATCTACCAATATAAAGTGATTCATTCAACAAATATTTGTACAAATATTTTGAAACTATATTCGATAAAGACCATAATAAATTTATTTTAAGATTTCATATTCAAACTCCTTAAATGAAAATGGCTCCAAAAAATAAACTCTTCCGTGATCCTCCATTACATGATCATGAAGATATTGATGCTCTCGAAATGTTTAAGCAGTTGGATATGTCGCAAATATTGTTATTACATTCTACAATGAGAGAGGACACTGAGGATGACATCAAAGACATACAGAAAACAAAATTGAAACATGTGCATACTAATGCAAGGAATGGTTCAATTTTTGCACAGAAGCTGCGTCCCATTCGGCCTCCAAGTCGTGCTGAACAACGACTACTATTGAAATTAAAACGACAACCGAATTTCAAGGATTCCGCTTCACAAGTTGAGTTGAAGCATGCGTTGAAACTTGAAAAATTGCATACTACAAAAACGCAAGGAGAAATAAAACTCGAAGATAGCAATGGGAAGGGATTGCAAGGTTACGAGACTTTAAAACAAAATTTGACACACCACAATTTAGTACAAGGGTTTGAAGATTTTAAAATTTGGATCAATAAATAATGGTACATAGTACTCTAGAGATAAAATGAAAGCTTACATCTTTAAACCATGAAGGACCAAATTGCATTTTCTTTTGGTAGCATAGCGATTTGGGGTAGCTCACTACAAATGGAATTTTTTACTTATTTTTCTCTGAAATCTTCACACAACATGTCCCCAAGGAGTAGCTTTGAGGTGCAACAATTTTCATAACTTTTGACTACATGGCTAAAAAGTTATTGCATGATATGTAATTTATAATGTTTGACGAGCATCTTAGGCAACTAAGAAAATCACTTTTTAAAGAAATAAAAATTTGAATGTGTTTTTCTAGATTTATTTATATGTGGAAAGCTTTGAATTATTCCATTTTGATTAAAGAGATGAAAGTTATGAGGGGTTTTAGTTTGCGAGCACTTCTAGAATCTCTACTCCCATTGAAATAAACTTTGAAGTCCATTATTTCACTCAATTTTCAAGATTTTTGAAAGAAAATAAAAACATCAGATGTAGATTATTTAATACATCATTAAAAACATTGGAATTGGAATTTTTCAATTCCATAACTAAATTTTTAACAACTTAGTATTTTATATCATTCGCTACTTCTTTCTACTTACTACTTTTTTTTAAATGAATATGAAAAAAAAACTTGTATATATATATAGAGAGAGAGAGATTACAACTTATGTCTTCAATATATTATGGAGTGTAACATTTGTAGGTTCTAAACATTTTTGTGTAAAAAGTTTGAAAGATGAAATCTAACCATTTGGGAAGAGTTGAAAATACTTCTTTTTGAAATCCAAGTAACAAGATCTCGCAATTGATAAGGTTTCTTATTGTGAAATTTTAGAAGGGTGTATTCTAACAAGTTAACAAATGGATCCTACAATTCAATTTTTAATGAATAAATAAATATGAAGATTTTAGCCTTGCTTTAGGTTTGGGTACTTTGAAGCAATTTTGGGCTTAAAAACACCAAAAAACTTTTAGGATAAATTAAAATTTAGTAAAATATATTTTTAAATTAAATTTTAAATTCATATTTTATTAAATTTAGGTAGAGAATTTAATTTATAAATTATAATATACCATTTAATTCTTTATTTGACTCTTTCAAATACATATTTAATCCCGAAATGACCAAACAATATTTTTTGGCAACATAGTAATTTTGGGTAATTCACTAAGAATGGACTTTTTATTTTTTTCTTTAAGATTTTCACATAAGATGTGGTGAAGGAGTAGCTTTTAAGGCACAACAATTTTCATAACTTTTGATTACATGGTTAAAAAATTGTTGTATGATGCGTAGTTTTTGTTGCTCTTTGGAATTTTCAAAAATATTACTTTTAAGAAACAAAATTTTGAAATTGGTTTCCTAGAATTATATATATATATATATATATATATATATATATATATATATATATATATATATATATATATATATATATATGTGTGTGTGTGTGAAAATCTTAGAATCATTCCATCTTGATTAATGAGATGAAAGTTATGAGGGATTTTAGTTTGCCAGCACTTATAGAATCTTTACTAAAATATAAAATTTAAAGTCCTTTATTTAATTCAATTTTCAATATTTTTTGAAAAATAAAATCATCGTATGTAGATTGTCTTATAACATTACAACTACTTGAATTTGAATTTTTTAAATTCCATCACTTAATTCTTAACAATTTAAATATTTTCAATTATGCTCTACTTTTTTATGCTTATCATAGTTTTGAAGTATGCATATGAAATATTTTTTGTTAAATTTTTTTATATATATTTCAATTTTTTTTCAATATATTATGGAAAATCCACACATTTTTAGATAAAACATTTGAAAATGAAACCTAAACGTTTGGGAAGAATTGAAATTACTTCTTTTTGAAATTCAAGCATCATGATCTTGCAATTGGTAAGGTTTTTTATTCTAAAATTTTAGGAGGGTATATCCGAATAAGTTAACTAAAGGAGTCCACGGTTGGATTTGTTTTTGAATAAATATATTAATGAAGATTTTAGCCTTGCTTTGGATATTGGGTCTAACAACATCGAATTGATTTTATTAGAGATTAAGAAGAAAACTATTGTTGTAGTGTAAATAAATTATATAGGTTATAGCATGAATCTAATTAATTTAGTCTAATGACAACATTTAGGCTAGAGCTAATTGTTTTTTTTTTAATGCATTGAATATGTAAATATTGGGTTTGTATGTGGTCTTTGAAGCCACTTGTCTAAAATTGTAGAATTTAGAGTGTTGATTGTTTTGACATTGTTTTTCTCTACCTTTTCGTGTCTTTTGTAGAGCCTTTTCCTTCTTTTTCATACAAAGTCTCTTTTAACTTTATCATTTCAACACAGAATCAATTTATAATTGAAACTATGCCAAGTCCGCCACCATATTGAACTATGCCCTATTATTTTGGATGCATTAGGCCATAACCATTTGATTTGTGCACCATTAGGTTAGATCCTCCTATTTTGCAAAATTATGAGTTTGAATTTATTCTAGTCACAACCTATTAGATTGGAATTGGTTTAGCTAATACATGATTTTGTACTGACAAATATGGGTGTGCTAGGTGTAAAAAGACAAATAGAATATATAGTTGGCTATAGAATTTTTAGGCCATATGGCTGAAATGAATCAATAAATCATAATGTCACACAATTGGGGCTCACAAGCTCGACGCTTTAGGGTTGCATGCTAGTGTCGTTAGGACGATACCAATGTGCTTCTTATAAATTAGATGAGTCCAAAAATAAGGTGTTGTTATTGCTTGGCACCTCAAATATTAAAAACTTTAAAAGTACAATAGGTGCGCACTTCATATATTATATAAGAAATAATTATATGAATATTTTAAAATTAGTCTAGGGTATTTTTATTTCAAGCATGATATTTATAAACCTACAAAATATATGGCTTATACTCACACAATTACATATCAATATAAAGAGAGACCTTTCTAAGAATTAGAGCCTTTTATAAACTTCACATTTGAAAATATACACTGCTAGAAAATTAATGTCCAAAACAACAAAAATGTAACTGGAATTTGTTGTTCATTTCAATCGTTTTGGTCACGTTGTCCTGGTCAAAATAAAACACAAATCTGTTGTTCTTTTTCTATTGTTTTGGACAAATTCAAGATTTAAAATTAAATTTAAAATTAAATTTTTTTTTTTAATTAATTTTTTTTGGCTGCCCAAAAATCCGAGCAACCAAAAACTTCGTTTCCAAACTGCCCGCCACACGGGCAGGACCACCTAGGTAGCCCCCTACGCGGGCGGGCGTGTAAATGACCTATTTGGATATGTTTTTACATTTTTTATGATGGTTTTTGTATGTTTTATGTGGTGTTTTTCTTAAGTTTTGTTCCAAATTGGTGATTTTGAATGTATAGAAGTCAATTTGGAAAGTTAATTTTGTGTGTTTATTTCCAATTGGGAATAGCAATTCAGAAGTTGTTGGTGAGAATCAGCCCGAATGGGAGTCATAAATTCGAATTGGATAGAGGGTGATTCCGTGTGGAATGCTATGTGAGTTATACCAAGTCGGAACTATCTTGCTGTTACCGATTTGGAGTCCGGTTATTTTCTAATTTGTGTTTTTGATTGTATGGTGGTTAGGGTTGTTTATCTTCCGAGTTGGTTAAGTAGTGGGAGAAGTGCCAATTTGGAAGTTTTGTTTTGTTTATTTCATGGTTATTGTCTGAGGTCCCAATTCGGCAGTTTGTGAGTTTTTGGAATTTCCAAGTTGGTTATGGAACCGCCTGGTTCGGGGTTTTAAGAGGGAGTTCACCAATTTGGAAGGCACCCACTGTTTGAGAGAGTCCAGTGCGAGTCCCAGTCCGAGTTGGCTGCGTAATTTTATGTTTTATTTGATGTGTGTGTGTTCGAAGAGGACAGTGGTCCTGGTTGGATTGTGTGTGTCCAATTTGGTTAATTGTTTGGTCATGTGTGTGAGTCCAAGTCGGAGAGTCAAGGCTGTCAGCATGGATGCTGGGTTTGCCAGTTCCGAATCGGAAAGTGTGTGCAGTTGAAGTGCAGAAGATAATTTGGAAAAAGTGGATTTTCCTATTTGGAGTGTATGAAGGTGGTGAAGTTGTTGTAAAGAGCTAATTTTCCTATTTGGAGAAGTACAGTAATAGTTGCAAATGGATCAGTGATGGAAATTGGATTTTAGATTCCAATTAGAGCTTATAAATTTTTATATCAAACGTTAAAATCTGTAAACGGTGATTTGTCACCAATTTGGATTAATGTAATGAAAGTATATTAGCAAATTGGTTGCATGTGTATGAGTCAAACAACTTGGGAATATTTGATGTATGATTGAAATCCCAGTTGGTTAATAATGACTTAAGGAGATGTGTGTATGCCCGAATGGGAGATATTTTTATGAAGCACAATTTGGTTCGATTTAATTCAAAGTTTAATTTGGAAAGTCTTGTATGACCTAGCTGTGATTTGTAAATTCTTTCCAAGTTGGTTATGTGTGAAATTTTTGATTTATAACAATTCAATTTGGAATTTGAATAAAGTCTAAATGTTGTCAATAGAATTTCCAATTGGATTTGTTTGAGAGTGCATGTCATTGTCAAATCAGAGTGATGCTGATTATGAGGAAACAATTTGGTTTTAGCGTACCAATTGAGAGGAAAAGAATAGAAATCAAGTTGGTGGAATTACGCTGAATATCCGAGTTGGAGACAAAACGGTGATGTCCAGTCAGTGCAATTCAGGAAGCAGAGAAGCATGGCCGATCTTGGTTTTGCGAATCAGTCCCAGTTGGAGATAAAGGCGTGACTCAAAAGCTGTACCAGTGCGTCCCTATTCGGAGTAAAGAGAAAAAGACCTCATTGGCTATGAAGTGAAGATCAACCTACAATTTGGGAGATTTTCTTTTCCTGGGTTTTAAAGAATGGAGTGTATTTAATGCAGTAATTTATTAAAATACTGTGAGGAAATATAATTAATACTAGTTGGAAGTATGCTTTCTTAGGCATTTTATTCCCTATTAGTTGTTTTAATGTCGTTGTAGAAGTAAACCTATTTAAAAGACACGAACTTTACTATTGGTTTAGAAATTCCCAAATAGGATCTAAATCTATCTACAGGGCGCCGCCCATGAGGTTTGAACCTTGAACCTCATGGTTGACGTTCAAGGTTTTTAACCACTGAACCATCTAAATAATTAAGGGAGAACGTTTGAAGTATAAATTTATCAATTTCGGATTTTTCATTTTTTTTCATTTGCTTTGTCAAGTCAGCAGAGTTTTGAAGGTCATTTGGGCATAGTAGAACATCTTTTTTCTAAAAATTTTGAACTAAGAAAAGTTGTCAATTCAAGTTAATTTTCACCTCCAAAAATCCGTTTGTAATTTTGAGCCTCCAGTCAGAAGTTATGAACAATAGTCAGAGAGGATGTTTGAAAATGACAAAATAAATGTTCTTCTCTGATTTCTGTTCAAAACTTTTTATTGGAAGCTCAAAATCACAAACAGATTTTTGGAGGTGAAAGTTAACTTGAATTGACAAATTTTCTTAGTTCTAAGTTTTTTGAATTTTTTTGTTTTACTATGCCAAAAAGGCCTTCAAAGTCTGCTGAATTGAAAAATCACTGAATTTTGAATGATTAAGTTTTTAGAAAAACCATGACTGATAGATGTAATTGGTTTGGAAATTTAAGATTCTAAAAGATTCCAAAAGATTCCAAGAAGATTCCACAAAGATTTTAAATTCAACACAAATCTGTTGATTTGGTCATTGGACTATTGAAATCAACAGAAACTAGGCGCCATTCTGTTGATTTTTACAAAAATTTGAAAAGTAGTCATTCCACTGTCCCAAACAACAGAAATTAGTTGATTTTTTGTTGTTTTGGTCGTGCTTTTCTAGTAGTGCAAATATTTCTTATAATATTTTTTTATTTTTTTATTCTAAACATTTCCATTTAGATCTTATTGAGATGTAGATCTTGAATTTCAGAGGCACAAGTTTGGATGAACAAGAATCTAGATTACAAAAAAAAATTGTAGTTTTTTTTAATTTTTTTCTATTTTTCTATTTTTCTATGTAGGTCCTTATACAAATATCCGTCTTCCTCAACATAAGCTTACTTGGATATACTTCATTTATTTTGAAATCCTTCCACAACTAGCTTTAAAAAACTCTCATCATTTATGGACTCGAAGTTGGCCCTCTTAAGAATTATTTAAA
Organism: Antitrichia curtipendula; assembly: GCA_951230915.1. Lineage (NCBI taxonomy): Eukaryota > Viridiplantae > Streptophyta > Bryopsida > Hypnales > Leucodontaceae > Antitrichia > Antitrichia curtipendula. The sequence goes on along the minus strand of OX579633.1, from coordinate 52,576,527 downwards.
AAATTATATTATGGTGTCAAAATGGTCTTCTACAAAGAAAAAAATGAAGACTGAACAATAGTTGAAATTTTAATCCTAGAATTTTTTTTTTAATTTAGAAATAAAATAATAAGGACTGAATTTGGTTCTCTATTTTAAAATAATATATTTTTTAATGTAAAAATGTATTATATTAGGTACAAAAAATATAATATAAATTATATAGAACTTTGTAAATTTTCTATTTGTATTATACTAGAGTTCTTTGCATGAATTTTATGCCTTACAAACTTCTTTTATATTATACTTGATTGTTAGCACTGGAAAAAACCCTTGTAAAATCACTGAAGGAATTTTTGAAAAATTATTTATCAAAAATAATATATTTTGTATGGATTAAAAAAATCTATTATAAAGATTTGTCAAATTATATTTCCAAATTTTAATTAAATCTTGGGCAAGGCATGTCAACCCGTGAACACAAGATATGGTAATAGATTTATTGTACAAGTTCCACCCAAAATTTCATCTTGATCTTGTATTGTTGTCTCATAAAAATGGACGTATTTAATTATTTTAAGGAAAGAAATATACCTTCCGAGATTATTTGCACCCATATAAACTCAAAAATTTTTTATGTTAATTTAAGCATTGAAGGTTTTCATCAAGTGACATAGAGGTTGGAAGGTGCACAAGAATAATTTATGAATCCACTTTGTTATTTCATCTCACCACATAAAATCATGATTAGTACATATAAGAGTTCAATTGAGTTGGCAAAGAGCATCTAAAAATAGATGCAAAAAATATTTTTTCAATAACAAATTTTTTTTGTTTGGAAAAATAAATATTTTTATTCTAAAGCATCTATCGAGATACATTTTTTTCACTTTAATTAATAATTTGGCAATACATGTTGACTTTGACCATTGAGAACAATAGTATAAGGTGTAATTTTTTCTACAAAATTATCAAATTTATTTATTTCTATGAAGGAAAGGTGTAAATTAAGGCAATATCTTGGATTAGGTTGATATGATAACTCATACATGCATAATATATTCATTTTCATAAATTGTTCAAAGTTTTTTATGCATCTAGATTTAATGCGACATGGATCAAACATCCATAATTTGGGATATGCCTTCATTTTAGATGTTTAGGGTTTATTTTCATTCATAATATGGAACTATATAATTCTAAATCTATATCTAATTCCTTGAGGCTCAAGCTCTCATAAACAAACAAATTATTTTTGAAATAACTAGTAGCAACATTTCAAGCAATGTTTAGGGCCTTAAATCTCGTAATTTGTTGTTTCCAAATCTAGAAAGTTTGATATTCGTTTTGAAAAGAATGTTGAGCATACTAAGAAGTACTCGTCCTTGTTTTTGCAAGGATCCTTATCTACTTGTATGTCCTACAAGTAAAGAACTATGAATTTCTTAGCAAAAAACCTTTTTAGTTGAAACAAGAGGTTATAAGCATATGTAAAGTTATACTTTGTTTCAACTTATAAACAAAGTTATGTAAAGTTATATTTTGAAGTCATATTTTCTTTTATGTGAATGTAAAGTTCTTTAATTAAAGTTTGTAAGGTTAGGTATTTTTGGTTTCAAATTCTTCAAGTATGAAATTAACAAAAGATGATCATTTACGTAGTAAATATGTACTAAAAGTTATATAGACATCCATTGTTTGCACTAAACATATAAATTTTTAGACTCCCTAGCAATAAATGCATTGTAGTCCACCACTTCATCTTGAGTTGAGCTCTAAGCTTATGGTTCTTGTCTTGAGTTACAATTACTATTCCTACATGCTGCATGCTTACGAGTTCACATTGGTGGAAGAAAAACTAAGGACAAAACTCAAAAAAGCTCCATTTTGGACACCAAAGGAGTTTGATCCTCAATTCAAAGGAAAAAAACCCCAATTTCCTTCTACTTTACGATTAACTCTATTCTTTACAAAAAAACTACTCTTTTCCTATTTCAAAATCTTGTTGTGGCCATTGAATCACTTCTAAATCATTACTATCTTTTGAAACTCATATATTCAAGAGTGAATGCAAATGCATTTACACCAAATGTATATGTACATCGTGGTCACGGTTGCCAATTTAAAAAAAAAAATAGATGTCAAATTTTTTGGAGAATTAATTTTGTATGGAAGAAGAAAATCAATCTTTCCTATTTCCAAGAATTTACCAAATCATATTTTCCAGCTTTAATTAACTATTCAACAGAGAATGCTGGCTCTAACCATCAAGTACGGTGGTCAAAATTGGATCATCTGGTCCGAGATGACCTTAAACTACCTTGGGTGATGCCCCTAAACCTTGATGGAATCTATGAGGTTCCTATTCAACTCCCCATGCTAATATTGCTCATGTGGAGGCTCACTAGAAGAAACTTGTGTTTTTTTTTACGTTCAAAATTTGGACGTTCACTTTTTTGGACATCAAACATGACATTAGGATGCTAGTTTTGATGTCACAACTAACATCCTAATGTTATGTTTGATGTCCAAAAAAGTGGACATCCAAATTTTGAACGTAAAAAAACCCACAGGGGTCTTCTAGTGGCTCTTCGTGATGGTGCACAAGGAGGGGGGTTGTCCCTCCACTTGTTCATGATGGGGATTAGGTCCACGAATTGCCATGAATGTCTTAGGGACTTAGGGCCATTGCACACTAGGCAGCACAGTTGAGAGTCCGTTGGTATCTACCAATCAGATTCTAAAGATCCAAGAATTCGGACTCTCTTGTCCTTCACACTAGACGGCACAATTGAGAGTCTGTTGGTTTCTACCAATCAGATTCTAGAGATCCAAGAATTTGGACTCTCAGCCCTTCATACTAGACAGCACAGTCGAGAGTCCATCGCCCTCATGGCACCCTACATGGCAGCAAATGCCTACATGGCAATGGCCTCTCACTTCTACGGCCTCGCGACGGACTCTCACTTCCACAGCCTCTCGACTTGGTCAGCCATAGTGTGAGGCGGCCCTTAGATCTATCCTAATTGCGACCCTTGAAGGTCTTATGTTTCAAAAAATAAAAAATAAAATTGGGTCTTCCACATGAATCATCCTCTCCATATCCGTGCATTAGCTCATAAGTAAAAGAGTAGTTGAGTGAGGGTGAAAAGTCTTTTGTTTAGTTCCTTCCTTACTTCGATTTTTGCTGTAGGTGCGATGCTCAAGCACATTTGCCAACCGCAAGAGGCTCTGCAGTTGGGTACACCTTTGAATCTTTCGATTCCCTGGTGAACACACAATCATACTCAGTAGCAACCACGGAATGATCTCTAATCTCCTTGCAAACGCTAGCTAGTACACAAAAGAAAACACCCCTAGCCAGCTGATGCCGTTTCCAAGCCGATGTTTTGTAACCATGTAGAACAGAAATTTTCTGCTGTAAGTTCACATTGTGGAGAGATCGAAAACCCTCGGAAACGGAAACATGAGGTACTAAGCTTAATTGATTAAATTAGAACTCATGAACTCGTGGCGTGCAGATTTTTTTATGATGAGATCATGAAATCACAGACGCAAAGGAAGATTGCACGATCGATCGAGACACATTCATTTTCAAGCTGCATGCCGATTGATCTCTCTCAGGCTGACCTTGAGAAAGCTTGCCGCGTTGTCGAAGCTTGGCAGGAGTCTTTTGGATGTGGCAAGGACTCTTTCCTAGTCTCACCTTCTTGTCAGTGGGAGCAATTCAGTCTGCAAAAATCGATAGGATGGGAAATTCAGTAAGCTTACTAACTTACTGCCACACTGAACCATTCAGTCAGTTCTCTCGATCTCTTCAAACAGCCTGCCCTTGCAATTAATGCAGCAAAAAATGGAACAGCAAAAAAAAAACACGAAGAAAAAACACCAGAATCGATCTCAACCTCCTGAGGTTGATTTACCTTTTCATTTGTGTGAATGGAATATTCCCTGCACCCAAAAATTGCCACACATTGACCTTGTACGTAAAATTAAGACTTCTGTGCAGGAGCACAAGTATAGAATGGGAACTACTGAGACTGATTGCTGCAACGTACACATTATGGTAGCCAACCACCCATGATTCCGACCAAGAATCCGACCAAGAATCCGTACCCAACTTATAGGGTGTAGCTATTTCCAACCAAGGCTAGGACAAATCTCCAATCAAAAAGCTTGGAATGTTGTTGTTTTCCTCCCTTTGAAAGGTTGGGACTAATAAAGTCATGACACATGTCCCCCCAAAGTAGTGAGCAAGAAAGTAGGAAGTAGTGAGCAGGAAAGTAGTTCTTGAATGATCGGAGTTGGAAGAGTTTATACATTGGGTATAGGGCGAGGCCAACTCTTGGCTTCCAGAACTCATAGTCATTTCAGTTCAAGGCGTGAGATTACCAAAGAAATTGCAATCCCAGTGATTTCTGTCTCCTTACACAGTAGAAAGTTTACATGGCCCTGTACTGCTGCAGAACATGTGCAGAATTGCTTATGGTTGACTACGGGTGGTTCTACCATACAAGAAAGATAAGGAATATCAATCTTTTTCCTTATTAAATAAGTAAGAGATTGGTATTCTGGGACACAATTTGCAAATGATTGAGCAGTTGTTTAGATGTCATTGGGGGTTTAGGGCCGGTTTATACTTGGGGCCGGATTGAAGGCCGGCCGGAACTTTCCAAGTTTGGACCAATAGAATCTCTCAATTTCGCCAAATCCGGCCGAAGGGCTTTATACTTGGGGCCGGATGGAACCATCACTCATCCTACGTGTCGGCTTAGGTGGCACGGTTTTGGCGCCAAACCATCCGGCCCCAAGGGAGCAATCGGGACGAGGATTTGGGTGGCCCGAACTCTCATCTAGGGCCGGATTGGGGCCGGATTGGGCTCCTCCGTTAGATTGTACAAATCTCCACCATTGATGAAAAGAATTTTATTTTTTATTTTATTTACGAACTCTTTGATTTTACAAATAAACTAGATAAGAAGTGAAACAAGAGAGTTTTGGTCTGCTTGTTCTGTCACATTGAAGATTTACGTTCTAGTCACTTTGAAGATTTACGTTCTGTCACTTCGAAGATTTACGTTCTGTCACTGATTTAACTTCTAATCAGTAATCAATAATTATTTTTCATTTATACAGATTTGCAACGAAGGCAGTGACTAGCCATATGTAAATAGAGCCCCTGGAGATAATTATAATGGAAATTTCTAAAATTTTAATTTTAATTTTTAGATTAAAAAATAATAATATTAAAAAAGAATTTCAACATAAGAAAAAAACTTTAAAAAAACACATTAGAATTTTTATTTTTATTTTTATTTTCCATTAAAATATTCTACAATTAAAATCCACATGCTTTACACCTTGAGTCTACACCTTGAGTCTAGACCCATTTCTTTCCCCAAAAAATAATTAAAAAATAATTAGGGCTATTTGCATAAGTGTCAGTATAGAATTGAGACTGAACTTGAAAGTAAGGAATAATACTAATGATACCAAGATAAATTTGCAAATGATAAACAGACCACCTATAACATGCACCTAGGAAATGACCCATTAGAGTCTTACATCAACCCATGACAAAAAAAATTCAATAGATGAAATTAGGACTTCATTAGGTTGGTTAGTGACCAAAATCAATGCCTTGGGTGATGGTGATGGAGCTATTAGTGATTAATTTAGAAACTTCTACCTTTTTAGTACCAATTCATCAAAGTAATTGATTTTTTTATTCCTTTATGTTGTGACCATGTTATGAAATATTGTAACTGCTTTAGGTAGTAGGATAGCCATCAAGCATACACTAACTTTTTGTTGGTTTTGGAGTAGTGTATAGACTCTTTTAAGCCAATTGGACAATATACTTCAAAAATTTATAAAAAATTCATACTTTGTAAATAAAAAATTCAACTACTCTCTTTATTTCTCACTATTATGTTTGTATGGAAAAAAATCTGAATTTTTTTGCCAATTGTAATAAGGCAAAACACTCATTATGTCTTATGTAGGCATGTTTACTTTAAAACATTATGCATTTGTATAGTCACCATGTTGCAAAAGTAGGAAAATAGGGAATGTGACTTAATGTACATTGCCTATATAAATAATCAAAAAAAAAAATTATAATAAATGAAGTATGCTTTCGTTTAAATATGATTTTTAAAAAAATTAAAAATTAAATAGAAAAAATAGGAAAGGAAAGGAAAAGTTCCAAGCTTTTGTTTTTGTTTTTAATTCTTTCTTTCGGAATACAAAAACAAGAAGAGAAAGGAAAAGATTCAAATAAAATAATTTTTTTTTCCCAATAGAAGATAGGAAAGAAAACAAAAACGTTTTAAAATATTAAAATATTAAAAAATCTCTCTTCTATTTTTAAAATAGATAAAGTAAGAAGAAAAAAAAAGGGTTTAAAAAATCTTTAAACTATCTTTTCTATGTTTGAAATTGAACAAATAAGAACAAAAAAGAACAAAAAACTAAGAAAATCTCTCTTTTATTCTTTTGAAATAGAAAAAATAAGAAGAGAAAGGAAATATTCATGTTTTATATTTTTTTATTTGAACATTAAGAAAATCCAAGGGCACATTAATCAACAATCCGGCCCTAGAATCCGGCCTCACCACTTTACATTGTTTAGGGCCGGAGTGGTGAATTGGAGCCGGATTGAAGGCCGGATTGATGGCAAATCGGGCCGGCAATCCATCTGGTCCCAGAGCGTGTATAAACCGGCCCTTAGTAAGAGCCAACAATTGAGAAACTATGTGGATGAGAAGTACCGGTTCTAACTTAGTTCAACATGTAAGGTAGTGTGCTCAAAAAGCACCCATCTTCTTCAAATTGCCCCTGTTTTTATGTGGAGAATGGAGATGGGGTGATTTTTAAATGGACCAGTTTAGCAATTGAATGCATCGAGGAAAAATTATTTTTCTATCGCAAGAGGCAATCATTGTCTTTGATTTCTGCACATCTCTTTACAAGTTGCAAGTGGACAGATTTTGGAAGACCTATGTTCACAAATAGGTGCCTATGCCCCAAATCTTTGAAAATTCATAAGTAATTCAAAAATGCTTGAAAAAAATACAAAACCACTTGTGTTAGGTTCCACAACTATTTTCCTTTATATGAAAAATGATCTAAAAATATATCTGTCCACAAAAGCCTGTGAAAAAGGCAGACCAGTCCTTAAATGGTCGCTTTAAGAGCATATTACCTTACCCACATCCTCAGGGTAAGAGAAATTTAAAAGCACCACTGTGTCTAGAATATTAGCAAGTATAATTCCAGTCTTCGAGAACTTGATCTCCAAAGTCCAAACCATTTGCCAGAAGGAATGATCCAAGTTTTATCTTCTTGTACCTTGAATTGGTGATACGTGCACTGCATTTGCAAAATTGATCAATGTCGTCGGCATAATTAACCTTGAAGCGCTCCAACGTCCATTTTCTGGACGATGAACGGAGGGCTTCAAGGCACTTTGTAGTCCAATTAACTTCTCCGATTCATCTAATGTGATACTTAAATCTAGAAAAGACAACCTTCCTTTAAAAACAAATTCATGAAATTCCAGTAAATGATATTTCTGTGCAAAGATATAAGCAAAAAAAAAGCAAAAATTCAAAAAAAGGACTGAGGCATTTAGGGGTTAAAAATGAGAGCTTCAAATTATTGTCAACACCATGATTGAACAAAAAGAGGTTAAAAATGAAAGTTAAAAAGTCAAATCTCATGAAAGTTAAAAAGTCAAATTCCATGAAAGTTAAAAAGTCAGTTGCTCTAAATTGAACAAAAAGAGGTTAAAAATGAGAGCTTCAAATTATTGTCAACACCATGATTTGGTGCATTGGGCACTTGGGGGGGGTGTAAAAATGAGAGCTTCTCCTTGGAAGAAAGACCTTACCACAATGGCTGGGTTCATGCAACTTTTATCCAAGGACTTCACAAATCTGTTGTCACTTGTAGCCCACCACAATTGTCATTACGAGTAAAAAAATCAGACATCTACATTAGTTAAAAAATAAAAATAAAATGGGGCCTCAAGAGTGCAAAATTTATTAAAAAATTAATAATTAAATTTTTTGAAGAAAATGAGGCCCCATGAATTCTTTTTCTAATGATGTTTGTATGGCATAGTTAGTAGAATGATCTTCCAACGGATACTCTTTATTTACACCAATCATAGGGTCAAAGTTCTTCTTTAGCATAGATAATTTTTTCCCGTGCATACTACTTTCTCTCTATCCCAAAACAATGATCTTCCAGTTGGACAAAATGTTCGGGATTTTTTTGCTAAGAATAATGTTATTTTAATATGTTTTGAGTTGTAAGTAGTAAGAGTTTGGTGTACTCCTATCATCATGTTGAGATTTGGAACCCTTTTTAAAGTGTAGCATTAAGCTTATTGCAATCAACTTAAGAGGAGATGGAAGATCATCTTGGGACAAAGGGAGCATCAATCAAGTTGTTGAGGACTAGCGGCAACAAATGCAATGAAATCAAATTGTAGCCAAAACTAACCTAATGTGCATGCTAATGAAGAATGAATAGTTGTACTTTGAAGCTAGAGAATGAAGGGTGAAAGCACAAAACAATGGTTAATTTTGTTGCATTTGGCTATTCTAGAGGGGAGTATTGGCTATATTATGAGCTTTCAAAAATAATAATTTAAAAATAAAATAAAAAATAGGAATGATTTGAAGAATTATATAAATTTTCTATTCTCAAAATTTTAGGCATATGAAAAAAATCTCCAAAAATTATGCACGAACAATATAATGGAAAATTTCACACAAAAAGATGCTTTGATGTTTAGAAAATAGTAAATATATTCAAAAGAATAAAAGCAAAAATGCACCAATTCTAAAGGTGAGATGCAACCAATTAAATTATGGAGGTCTTTTCAGTGTTTAGAAATATTTGTGTAGGAGAGCCTTCTTCGCACCTATGTGGAGGTGACAAAGATTTTTTAAAATTTTAAATCCCTCGACAAATAGTTGTAATCCTAGTGGAAGACGTGAGATTCATTTTAGGGGATTCTTTACAATAATAAAAAACATCAAAACAAAAATCTCTAAAAAATGAAAAAATGAACTTTTAAACATGTTATTTTTTTTCATTTAAAAAATATGAAATGCATTTAAGATTGTATAATACACTTCTAGTGTTAATTTCAAGTACATTGCCTCCGACATCTTCCAAAATCTATGTTTGCATTTGCATCCATTAGGCCCGCAACAAATTATACAAAATAGGACAAGTGTTTATTGCTTTTACCCTGAAATGTAGGACACTTTTACCTTCAACCACATAGCAATAGGTAGATCACAAAAAAATTTAATGTCACTAATAATATCTTCTAATACATATGCATCACTGGTAGTTCGTTGGCCTTGTTTGTTTATATACATAGAGGACATACAAATTAAAGATCATTTTTTTGACAAATAAGATATTCATATTCAAATTAACAATGCGGTCATTAAGTAGAGAGTCCTAGTTTGCAAACTCAAAACAAGATGAATATAGGTGAAGAGCTAGTAGACTCTTAGCTGGATCCGTAGCTAGACCCTTAGCCTTGACGACAATGAGGCAGTTTGAATGGAGTTTACTTTCTTTTCAGTGCTTGGCGCTTCATTTGAGTGCAATAATTTGCTAGGCCACACCATGCTTGCATCATTGGATTTATCTGTTTCAATGTTTTTTTATAGACAATTTAGAATTTTAGCACCATGAAAAAAAATACATGCAAGTATCATAACAATTGTAAGTCTCTATTGCCTAATGCTATTGTGTTATAAAATTGGATGATAATTAGATTAGCAAACATTTGTTAGCAACAAAAGTGAGCACAAAGTACATTCTTGAGCATAAGATTCATATCACGAAATGTTTTTGCTATAGAACAAGTTTTTAAATGATTTTTAAGCCCCTTATTAAAGTTTACATTAGAACTTGGGTTTTCATCATCTGAATCATCTGTACATGTGAACAATTCAAAACAATGTTATACATATGTATGAATCATGTGCAACTTTCTTCGTAATTTCACAAATATTTCTAAGTTTGAATGAGTTTCTTGTTCTCCTAGTAAAAATTGTTGAACGTACTAAATATTTTTTGGGTGAAAATATAGTCAAAAACCTTCAAGGGTTAAGGTAAATTAGCCCACTGTGGTCAATTGATCCATAGTGGACACCTAGGGAATGACTTCATTATGGATTTTTTCAATATGTGAGATTTCAGCCACAATGCATGTCTTACATGACAATAATGGAGTGATTAGTAACCTCATTAGGAACTTCCAACTTTTCAGTGTATATTCATTGTAAGAATTGACTTTTTAGACTTTCCATGTTAGAAAATATTATAATTGCTTTAGGTGAACAAGATGAACATCATGGATTCAAAAAAATTTGGTTCTGGGATAGTCTATAGACTCTTTGGGGCCATGATGCACTGAACACTTAAAAAATTCATAACAAATTTATACTTTGCTAAAAAAATAATAATTTCAATTGCACTCATTGTTTCTCATGTTTGTCTTTATGTTAGAAAAAAATTGATAAATTTCAGCAATGGCATGAGGCCAAACTCCTAATTTTGACTACAATGGGTTCTTTTACCTTATTTGAAAAATAAAAACTCAATCTCTATTGTAGCTCAAATTGGTAAAAAAATTATTGGAATAAATAATTATAATAAAGATCTTTAAAAATCACCATACTTTGAGTTAAATTTTTGAATTTTAAGGTATTCATAAATCACTAATATTTTATTCAAATTCATTGTTAGAATTTTAGAAGAAATTAAATTATTTTTTTCCAAATATCATTGATAAAAATTGGTCCTTTGCAATGATTAGTATAATGGTGGATTCAACTATATTGATGTGATCCATTGATCATAGTTTACAATTTTTGCTTGAAATCATCATTAAATAATTCTTCTAAGTTGACCTTTATAATGAATTTTTATATTATAGAAATCTAGACTACTATTTGGTCCTTAATCTTCAAATGCCCAAACAATTATTTTGGTTGTTGCCTCTCTTTGAAGGGCTTGTTAGGTAAATGAAGTATTTTTTAATTTATTTATCAAATAATTTTCTAGATTGTTGTTCTACAAATAGAAAAAAAATTCAATTTGGACAAAAACTCTACCTTAGTTAATTTTTCAAATCCAAACACTTGAAGGAAATATTCACTTCCATTTGTCTTAATAAAAAGGTTTAGCTAATAAGAGGTAATCTTGGCAATAAAAATGTTCCATTGGTTTCAAGTAAAAAAAGAATGGTTGATTATAACAAATAATTGGTAAGATAATTATAGTTGGAATTTTAGTTTTTCTATTGTACATCATTTGATAACAAGGCTATGAAAATAATCTCTCATTTCTAGAACTAAACTTTTATCACAAAATTGCCTTCACACTGATTATCAATAGTCTTAGTGTTTATTAAGTAATTTTATGGGTTTGTATACAAAAATCATTATGTTAGTGCCTAAATAATACTATAATTAGTATTGATTTTGTTTTAGTACATAGTATATTCACAAAATTTTAATACTCAAACAATAATGTTTTAATAGTCATTTTTGAACCGATTCTATGCTAGAACTGTACATATGTAATGCATACTAAAATGGTGTCACTACGATACTAAATGTGTTATTGTTTTGATATTGCAGAATAAATTTTCAAACCTACGACAACACAATAAAATACTAAAGCTATTAATAATCAATCCATTTGAGACTTTTGTAATGTTGTGAAAATTAGCATGCATATTCCTAATTATTTCTAATTATATCAATAGAAAATTATATTGAGTATAAATTTATTTTTTAGTCAAATTTACATCAAACTTTGCCTTAAAAAAAACACTCTATTCTTGTGAAAATTTTGAGATATGGTCATCAATGCCATTTAGCTCAAGAAAAAATTTCTTTTCTTTTTCAAAGGTTAAACTTTGATTGTAAACATCTCAAAATTTTGTATGATCAAATTCTTTTAAAATAAAAGCATTGACAAACAATGTAACAAAAAGATGCTTCATGTCTATTTCCACCACCTTCCTCCGCTTGAAAAATTGAGAGCCATTGATTTTTTTTAAATAAAAAAATCTTCCCCCTCCCAATGTTGTTGACCTTAAAAAAACCTTTGGATATAAATATGGATAGGTTACATATACAATACGGGATGAGATACGAGATACAATACAAATACGGATAAGGGATATGGGGTATATACCATATCAAATGCCCCCCACCCACTTGAAAATTACAAAGGGGTGGGATGGGGTGGTACAAAAAATAATAATTTAATTAAATAAATAAATTTGAACTCACTAGGGAGGCGTACAAAAGAATTGATTTAATTTAAATTATTTTTTGAGCTTACCGGGGGAATAAAGTCTATTTTAGTTTAGTTTTTAGCTCATTGTGACAATTTGCCATAATGAGCTCATTGCAGTAACTGCATTATAGTAGTGAACAACACTTTATGATCAAATTGCCAAATAAGTTTTTTGAGAGACTCTTATACTATATAGTATACACTATACATTGATTTTGAAAAACTATATTTGAGATGTTATTTTAAAAATAATATTCTTTTAGTTAGGACTTAAGATTGGATATTATAAAGGGATAAATGGGAAGTTTGGCAATCTATATATAATAATACAATGCAAGGTTTAACACAAGGGAATAATATTTGAGCATTTTAAAATTTAGATTAAACAATTTTGAATTCTAAGAAAATAATATATTTTCAACAATATTAAAAAAACATTTTCAATATTTGATTGACACTTCAAAAATTGAATTCATGTTTTTTTTAAAATTTGAATACAATTTAACAATGTTTTATATTAATATCAAAATGTACCTACTTATTAGTGAGTTTAATAAATTTTGAGTGACAACTATCTTCTATTGGTGATAGACTTTATCTTTCTAGAGTTACCCTCTAGGATACATGGACAACTTGTTCCAAAATTTTTTAGTGATTTGCAATAAAATACAAAATGGAGGAATGCTTTAGAATTAATCAGTGTCCTAGACCATAAATTTAAATTGTATCTATATGGATAAATATACCATAGATATTGTCAATATTTGATATAATATTTAAACTTAAATTTTAAAATTCTTTCTAAGTTAGATTTCTAAAAAATGTTGATAATATGAAAGTTTGTTATAATGGATTTGAAATGCAATAATTTCACTAATGTATTTATTTCACATTTTTGTGATTATATTTAATGTACTTATATCTTCAATGTTTATTTTAAATTGAAAATAAACTTAGTCATTATTTTACATATTTCTATTACCACAGTTTTCTTGATGAATACATTTTAGTAATGTCAAATCTCACAATTGTACAATTGTATAGTAAATTACTGTCCTTGACTTAATTTCAAACTCATCTATCAAAATGCTCTATAAAAATGGTATCAATGATGACTAATAAAAATTTAAAATCATCCATCAATCACAACATTTAGGCAGAGACACCACCCAAATGTGCAAGGGCCTAAATGCACCACTTACTTGAAGGGGGGGCACTATGTAGGGGGGATGTACATCATGTGAGGCTAGGTTTTTATTTTGGGGGATATTTTGATGACTATGAACAATTAAATGGACCCTTTTATTATCTAATTTTCTAAATCATGATATTTAAAGCCCACCTATAATTATTTAAAATTTTAAATGAGGGATAATTTTTAGCACCCTTACTTTGTTATAAGAAAAAAATAAAGTGAAAAAGGTGAACACAAATATCAATGACAAAAATACAACATATAAACTACAAACACAAAATTCACTTAACACAATTTGAAGTACTTAACATACATTGTTACCTTCTTCCTATTGTAAAGCATACAACATGTGAGAATTCTCAAATTGTAAACCAAGATAAACAAAGAAGGACTACAAAAGATAACAAAGACAAAAACAACACATGAACTAGAAATTAGAACAAACAACATTCACATCCAAGAGAATGTGAACAAAAACATGAGGTATCCAAACCCCATTAATATACTGATACACTATGCAACACTGAACAACATGCAATGAAGTAAAAAATGTATAGCCCCCCCCCCAAACCCAATTAAATTAAACAAAAAAATTTCAAGCATGTATGGTACACCAATAATAATAACATCAAAGTATTTGAAGCCTAAAATGTGTTCATGATACAATTGCAAATACATAAAGTAAATGGTTGCCTTAATCCTACTGCATACAATTATTTGAAAATCTACAAAATCACTATTCTTCAAGAAGTGGAAAGTGAAGCCAGTGCCACAATGGAAATAAGATTTAAAGCTAGTATGCAGACACATCCTAAGTGAAAGTGGGAAACAACATTTAAAGCATCCAAAATAAAGCATCCCAAGTATTGACAATGGTGCAGAGGAGAGGACCACATTGTAAAGTCATGTAGGGACAAAAAATATCCATTTCATTGGACCGTTATATGATTTTTCATCTAACCAATTCCTAAGATTCATATCTTTGAGGCTATCTCAGACAAAAAAATCCAAATATGAGGTGTTATTTCTATGTGTATTTTACTTATAATTGACTATACATAAATTTATACTATGTATATTACCTCAAAAAAAAATCTAATTTTTTAACACCATAAATTAATATCTCTCTATATTATGTTGCACACTATTTGGTAAAAAAAATTCTAAATGATCCCTTGGGGACCACTTGCTAAAATGATCACGAAATATATATACATCTCCTGATTCAATTTGTACCTATTCTTGAAGAAACAATCTAAGAAAATTTGCCTAAAGAACTTTGACAGAACATAACTTTTGCATATGGCATCCAAAATGATGTATTCTTTGGTGCATTGGAATCTCGTATCACTTTGCTCTTGTAGAAAATATTAAAAATTTCACGAGTCCACTTTAGAAAAGTGGTGGTTTGGAGTATCCCTCCCTTATTATCATACACAAGACTTCTTGTTGAGTTTCCGCATCACATTTCAAGAGGTTACAAACCACCCCTTTTGATGACGTGCCAATTGATGCTACTTTCCCCCAAATACTATTAAAGAAATGGAATCTTAGTGATGACATGGAGGTAATTCCTTCACATCAACGGCAACACGTGTCACGCACATGACTGGCCAGTGTTCCCCACCTCGTTGCGTGATTCCAGCAATTTCAGCTTAGCTAGGGTTAGAAATAAGGAAGGGAGGAAGAACCTGGAAGAATACTAGATTTGAGCAGCGTACTCATGTACTCGTGGCGTACATGGGTACACGGGTACCAGAGGTCTACGTGCGTCCGGGCTGCTGAGTCCGGCGCTATCTCCGGACCAAAGGCGCTTCTTTTGCACCAGCACACTCCCCTCGGATAGTCCTTTTTGATAGCGAAACGTCCGATGGAGTCCCGTTGCAAGTTTGAAAGAGGACGCTCTCCATAGCCAGGCACCTTCAATTGCAGGCATTTCAAACCCAAGAATTTCATGCACGAGAACAAGCAGAGATTCAAAAGGATCAGTAGTGCTAGCTAAGTTAGTCCATGGACTTGACACACAGAGAGCCAGACAGTCAATATTCCTATTTGTCAAGGACTTTCTTTTGTTTGTTTGTTTACTCGCAGGGAAGTAGCGTTTTGTGACGACACTGATGAACCTTAACTTAGAAGGAGCTCCTGGTGATGTAGAGGATCAAGAGTAGGGTGGGGTGTGGAGGAGGGGATACAGAACAAGGGTACTATTGCTGACCTTGGAGAGACGCGTATTCTGGTTATGGAGGGGATCAACAGCAGCAGCAGCCCTTGTAGGGTGGGGTTCAGAAGAGGTGGGGAGGAAGAGCAAGCGGGGTACTACTATTGTGGTGAGGAAGGAGAATCAGACGAGGGAGAGCCGTGCGTTGTACCAACGTAGAAACCTTGCATGGGGTTATTTATGTCGATTTTCCCGTAGTACTCAAACTGATGCTTGTCGAGTGTCTACTCCTCTACGCCTTAGAGGCTAGCTAGAGAAGATGCTTAGTTTGTAGGTAACGAGCAGGCGGCGCTCTGAGGGCTTTTCTCTGTAAGCTGATTGTTGTGGAAGGGATCACTAACTAGGGGTTGCTTGAAGGATGCTGTGACAAGCGTTTGAAAATCAATGGAGTGTCTGATTTATCTAGGAGCACGCTGATCTGGTCAGTGTGTGTGAGTTTGTTACTGACCTAAGTCGTTCGGGGGTTTGGCACGAGTACCTGTAGCAAGCTGGAGCAAGTTGGACCAAGTTTGCTCTTGTGAAGACGTTTGCGTTAACGCTTCAGGTCCTTGAATTCATGGTCTCCGTCTGGGTTCGTTGACGTGATAAAAATCGGCTTGCCCTTTTCTTTCGGCTACCCTGGCTCGGCTTTCTTCAGTGGCGCCAAGCTCATGCTGATCTTTTCCCCTTTTTCTGCAAGATACTATTCTCTGTTTTAGTTTCATTAGACACACGAGAGTATGATTCATCATCATCCTTGCCTAGTGCTTGGAATGTCACTAGTGCAGTGAGTTTGAGGGGTCCGCCCTACAGAAACAATGAGAGGCAGTAATTTATTTTGTGGCTACACAGAAGGGATAATATTGGCCATCAGTTTAATTGAAGGTTGGAATTGGGACTGTATAGCTACAAAAGAAATCACCGATGGGCGAGGGCTGTCATTGAGACCATGGTTGGTTTCTTAGTAGCAGATTTATAGATGAACTTTCCCGTTTTGGCGAGCTTGGGTTCGAGAGTTGCTATGGGAAAGGCTAGATAGGTATAGAGAGTGTTCATTAGTCATAGCTCCACACAAGATCAAAAGATCAGTTGTAGAGGGAGTTGTGACGCATGTATCTGTAGCATGATTTTCCCCACTGGTGGATATTACGAAGCCAATATGATAAGGGGACACAAGATGATGCCCAGCAAGAACGTCGACATCTTAACAGCAACGCTAGGGAGTTGCCCCAGCATGCCTGGCATGCTGGAGAGTTGGGACTCTCAATATATTCTAGGAAGCTCTCTTCAGAACCAAATTTTTGGATCCCTTCACCTGGTCAGTAGCGACCTCCGTGGCTGCTCTCTGCCAGGTGCAAGCTCCAATGGCAATGGCAAACATCAGGAGTTGAATTCTGCCCCAACTAAATTGGGCCCGGATAGTGCAGCAGCAGCAGCAGTCTCGAATGTTTTTAGCGATTCCTTGAGCCATTGCAGGCCCGACAATAATTCAAGCAGACGAGACA
Source organism: Antitrichia curtipendula (assembly GCA_951230915.1). Classification (NCBI taxonomy): domain Eukaryota; kingdom Viridiplantae; phylum Streptophyta; class Bryopsida; order Hypnales; family Leucodontaceae; genus Antitrichia; species Antitrichia curtipendula. The sequence continues at coordinate 52,559,303 of OX579633.1, read as the reverse complement.
GGCTCCATGAAGGTGAACGATGTCTAAGCCATGAAAGCTCCGATGAATTCAGAGGAGACGAATCACCATTGTTGGTTGACGGGGTATGGAATTCCGAAACCTCGGTTGCAGGGATGTGGGGGTCAAAACGGGCCAAGACGCAACTTGAGTTTCAACCCAGATCTCCAGCAAGAAACGGAAACCTCCTCAGCAGTGTTCCAGGGTATATGAATTTCGAACCTTTAAAAGATGTGGCAGTCAACCCACCCAGAATGGGCGATGATGTCCAATTTGCTGCAAGCGAAACATGGTCAGGTGCAGGATTCGGAGCAGCAAACCTGCAGACATCAGAGAATAACAGAAAACTCCAGTTAGTAGAGCCGACCAACAACTGTGAAGACAATTTCTATGGCAGGAGTGAAGAATCGACTTTCTCTCACCATTTCCGAAATGACTTCAAGGGGAGTAGCCATTTTGACCCAGGATTTGACTGTGAGGATCAGCAGCTCACAGCCAGGGATGCGTGCGAGGAGCTTCAGCATGATGACATGGTGTCCAACGGCAAACGTCTCTTCAAGCGCTCGTCAAAAGGAGGTCCACGCCGTCCCAACATAATCAAAGGGCAATGGACACCCGAGGAAGACAGGTATGTATGCCCATCTGCTATTAACCCCTAAAGGATCATGGTTTTAGAATGAACAATTGAATTGAACATATTGTGAAAATAATAGAATTTAGATAGGGCCGTGTTTTCCACCACGAGAATTGAAGAACACGGCATGTGTTTGTCAAGCAGCTATGCTACGAGTTACTCTGTCCTTGTAACACACTCTAGCACTGACTCACTTTTCAGTAGCAACCTTCTCAAACTTCCGTACATTTTTGTAGACATAGCTTTTGTCGATGCAATGCGTCCACCCGTTTGGTTGAGAGCCAAAAATATTTGAACAAAGTCCTCATGTGACATAGTCATCAAAACTGCTAAAATAACAAGAGGCACAAGTGGTTAAACCAAATGCATAGAACGCAGCTGATTCTAGAATAGAGTATTGATATAAGTTGCAGATGAGGATGTGCTAATTACACATTATTAATGATTGAGTTGTTGTGAGAGATTAGGTACCTGATGGAGTTGGTGAGGAGGCACGGACAACAGCGGTGGACAGTCATTGCAGATCACTTACAAGGGCGGATAGGAAAGCAATGCCGGGAGCGCTGGCACAATCATCTCCGTCCTGACATTAAGGTACCATGCTCTTGCCATATCTGAATGAACATAACAAGACAATTGAGGTCCCTTTTGAAACCTGATGCTTATGGCTGAACTTATCTTCCAAGAATTCTTCCTGAAGATACGTTTTCTTTCAAGCATTCACCAAAGTAAACTTATAAGTCTTGGCATAAATCCAGACTCGTTTGCTGTTTAGCAAGGGATGTTTCAAGAATGTTGTGAAAAAATTGGCAAGGGTTACTGAGTGACTCTGGGGACATGATATTCTTACAGCGAGATGGCTGGAGCACGGAAGAAGAGGAAGCGCTGGTGTTGGCCCACAACGAACTTGGGAATCGGTGGGCAGACATCGCCAAGCTCATTCCCGGACGTACCGAAAACGCCATCAAAAACCATTGGAATGCCACCATGAGACGAAAAGATCTCCGGCGCAAGCATCGAAAGGCAGGCGATGGGGGCTCCGAGGGTCTGGAGGTGGTGCCCCGGTGCACCGTTCTTCGGGATTACCAGCAGAAAGTCGTCGCCCATTGCAAATCTGCAAATCCCCATTCTGGTCTCGAACGCGAGAATGCTCCACCCGAGACTCCGCACGCAAATCCCTACCCTAACGAGCTCTGTCAGGTGGTACCCTAACTCCTCTTCATGGTTTAAAGTTCAATTGATCGTTGATTTTGAAGAATCAATCGTTCAGATGGGGCTAGTTTTTGTATTACCAGAATCAGTGAAGAACAATGCATGTGCTGCTCAAAGAACAAGTAAATTTGCACGAAAGGACCTCCTCGTATGACCCACTCAAAACTGCTAAAAGAACCATGAGGCCCAATCTGGGCTACTTGGTCTTTTTCTCGGCTTAGGGCTCAGGGTTTAGGGTTTGGATTCATGGTTTCAAAATGACCAGTGGGACTAATCATCGATTGCGAAGAATCAATCGTTCAGATGGGGTTAATTTTTATATCTCCAGAATCAGTGAAGAACATTGCATGTGTTGCTCAAAGAATAACTAAAAGGACAAAAGAACTTCCTCGTAGAACCTACTCAAAACTGCTAAAAAAACATGAGGCTCAACTTGGGCTTTTTGGACTTCTACAATTTTCTTCTCTTGGATTAGGATTTAGGGTTTACGATTCGGATTCTTGGTTTCAACATCACCAATTCGATTGATTATGGATTGTGAATAATTTAGTTCCTATAGGACCTAATTGTTCTTCCCTAGAATCGCTTGATTAGGGATTGGAATCTTGCGATGATAAATCTCGTGTTCTTACATGTGTTCTTCTCCCCCAGAGCGCTGACAATATGCCTCCCAACGAGGGGAAGCCATCGTTTCCTGCGTTGCGCTCAAGCGGCAATTCAAGAGATGGAGAAACAAGGACTCCAGACTGCGAAACTCCACCACATCACCCGACTCCAGCTGTGAGCTACGGCTCTACGTTCTTGCTACCCCCAAACCTCTCAGCTAACTGGAGCCCCTACACAGGGAACGAAACTGCAGCAGCACTCTCAAGGCACGCTCCAGCACAGTACCAAAACACATCAAAACCGGAATTACAATTGGACGAAGATGGATGGCGCCCTACAAGAGCAAGTGTTGACGGTGGTACCTGGAATCCGATGCTTCACACCTACTCGGGTGCCATCCCATCGAACAAGAGAGTTGACAGGAGGAGGAGCAGCAGCAGCAGCAGCGACAGCACTATGGCGCAGCTGGAGTGCATCATCCCCATGGCTTACCTTGCACCATTGAACTCCTTGCAAAACCATAGCTACTTTAGAGATAATACTGCTGCTGCTGCTGCTGCTGCAACTTCAGGCAATATGAGAAGCCATCCTCAATATGGTTACGATGTGCAAGCTTTGCAGCAGCAGGGGCAGCAGCAAGGGCAACCATGCATGGCACATCAGGGCCGTTCTAGGATGGGGACGACCAGTGTTGTTGGGCTGCCTTGGCAGGAGCCTTGGCGTCCCAACCAAGGGCGGGAGCGACCCAGTGGAGTAGTAGGGGAACTGGACCTTCTAGAGCTTGTTGCCATTTGAGCTCTCCGATTCCAGTTTTGCTGTTGTTGCCAATTTGGAGGTGAACTTTGTTTTTAGGGTTTAGGTTTTGGGGGAGGGTTGCCGAACACTTCCTGTGCTCGGTTTGCAGACTGTTTTTTGAGCTATTTAATGTCATGTTTTTTTTGGGTGATTATGAGTGTACTCATTCAGTACCAAACAAATGATTTTCATGTGACTGGCTCGTCGTTTAAGAGTCAATGAATGCACTTTGTGTTAAAGAGAGATGTTATTAGCGTGAACCTAGTTTAAAGTTGTACCTAAACAATCACTCTTGAGGTCCTTGCTAACACCACTCGTAATGCAAAGTGCAAACATATTGTATTGTACCTTTACAAGCAATTGTTGTTGACAAGTGTTAACTCCAACCACAACGGAGCCACCATACCTTGAAGATCTGATGTGGGTTAACAATTTGCTCTAAGGTAGTTGACCTTTTTTTGATCACTTAAGCAATTCAACATATCTATTGTATAGGTATGGTGCAGGAAATTTTTTCCTCATGTGTAGAAATAGATTTCAAAAGGATTTCACTTTTTTTTTTACACTTTTTTCCTAAAAAACAAAATTACCATGAATTTTTTTCGTGACAATTCTATTCAACCTATTCTTCTTATAGAGGTCACTGTATTTCCAACCATAGGCTGATTACAAAATCACCAATGCTTCAATGTAGGTGATAATTGTGGCTTCCAATGAACATTTTGTAATCTTTGTATGCTTTCAATGCCCACTTCTCCAACATTTGTGCTACATGAGTTGTCACCTAGCCATGTGAGCTGTCACCTAAACCACAACTGATCATAAACATGGAAACCTAACTAACAAAAATGGATGGCTGATCAGAAAGAGGTTGGCCACTTTAGTATGTTATGGTATCACCATGCATCAAATAGATTTTGGTCTATTAGTTCTTTAAATAAATGTAATAGGAGTCACTAGGATCTCTTGTGCACTAACATTACATTACGTAACATTCTAAAGCAGCCTAACTAGCAAAAATGGTTCACTAACATTACATTGCATAACATTATTCAACAAGGATTGAAGTTGCCAATAGTAAAACAATCAAAGAGGAAGAATACATTGTCACAGCAAATGTGTTGAAAATTCAACAAACGAGTCAAGAATGAACCAAGGAACCAACATTGAAAAGTTAAATCAAACTACGAAGAAATCAAAAGAGAATCCCAATAGCAGGTTAGATCATATTCTACTTTGTGTTGAACATGGGCCCAAATACACCATTTCTTTCTCTGCATGGACTGAAATGAAGCACTAGCTCCATAGCTATTTAGCCAATTCCATTATTTTTCCAGCAAAAATTTACTGAAAATTGTTTCAAGGAGCTTAGCTTCCCCGAAAAGGAAATCAGCTCTTACATGGTCGCTTTAAGAGCAGGCTACCTTACAATGTGGAAGGAAAAAAATTGATGATACACTTTAAAACAACATATTTACAGTGAAAATTGGTGTGATGCTCGCCGAGCTTCAACACAAGTTTCTGTGGCCTGGGTTCTTCTACCCCTTTCGAAAACGGATACTCTCTCAGCCTGGTGCCGAAACCCTGTATCTTCCTGACGCTCACAATTTGAAGAGTTGAACTTTGCAAGCAAAACCAAGCAATCTGAGATTCAATCATCTGACTACAAACCATCTCCATCCGCAGGCAGGCTTTCCTAAGTTAAGCTGATATGAGTTAGTCACTAACAAAATTACATTGCTGCAGCCAAGGATGGTCGTACTTGACGTATTTCGACCAATATGGCTTGAAAGTGGGAATGCCAATGTCCAACCATGGCTTCATGTTGCCGTTGTAGTGGACCACCGCAGCCGATTCAATAGCCTTGATGCTAGTGTCTGGGTTGTATCCCAGCCCCAACACGTGCCATGACTTGGCAAGGGGATGCGTCAGTTTGTAAAAGGTTATCAGACCTGGTGGTAGAGTCCCCAGCTTCCACAAAGTCCGATCAGCGTTCTGCAAAACCATCAACAAAACAAAGAGTTCAGTTGAACAATAGAAACAAAATCAAAACAGTCAACGGAATGCACCGACTCAAAAACAAAAACAAGTTCAGTAGAACTACAGAAATGAAATCAAAACATTCTACGGAATGCACCGACTCAGAAACAAAAAACAAGCTCAGTAGAACTATAGAAACGAAATCAAAACATTCTACGGAATGAATGCACCGACTTTAAAAGTAAAGTATAGAATTAATAATGTAAAGCATTTATAACAGGGTTTTCATTCAGCCTTGGAAGGCTTGAATCCTTTTCGGAACTATTCGCTCATATCTTTGTACAAATATAGATGACTGACTTACCCCATTTCCATCAAATTGATCATAAAGGAAAGGTTGTCTTCTAAAGATTCCAATGCTACTAGGGACGAATGAGAATTTATTTGGACAAAGATTGGTCAGAGGCACTCTATTCATCATCGAAAAATGGATGTTGGAGCGCTTCGGGGTTAAAATTAGACTATGTAAAGAACTTTTAAAACAACGTCAGGAAGAGAATCTTTCTCATGATTGATTCATGGGGAGGTCCCCTAAGGTCACAACAATCATCCAAAGGCCTCCCCTTCAAAACTAGGGAGTCTTCTAAGAGAATTGATTTGTGTGAGAAGATTCTTTTTATGAGGTTGTCTGTGAGAGCCTAGTGTTGTTTTCTGGTAAACGTAGAGACAATCAACTTTGAAGATTCATAACTTATGCGCACAATGTACAAATGATGCATGCTGAAGTGCGTTGGAATCCTCTTTCTGATGCCAGTAAGATCCAATAAAGATCATTTTATGTTTTATAGGAGTAACTATGCTCAGTTGTAATTAGTGACGATTAGATGTGCACATCATACCTTCTATGATCAATTCATGAACGTAAGTTCAAAGGCAGGGAAATCAATTGCTTACCAGATTCTGCCATTTGTGGTAGATCCCAGTGATGTCGCGTTGCTTCCATTCCTTGAGATCAAATATATTCATACCATAAGCCCACCCACAGTCCCGAGGGCTGAAGTTTTGCTTGATATGAGGATTGGAGAAGTTCAAGTATCTGTCAAACCGATGAAACGCCTTCCCACAAGTCTCAACAGCTCCGTTCACTTTGCCTTGGAGGTTCACCTTCCAAAGAGGGGTGAGGTCCTTCATGACGACAACATCATCATCGAGAAACAGAATCTTGTCCAACTTGGGGAAAACCTCCGGTAAGTAGAATCGCAAGTGGTTCAGCATGGACAAATACTTGGGGTTACGGTACTTCAAGTTGGCGGACACCCGCTCCTTGCTGCCCGACTTGAAGAAGTAAGTCTTGATGGCATCGGTTTCCAGTTGCTTCAGCACGGGGCAATAGGAGGAGTTCAGCCACTTGAAAGTGTCCACGTTTTGGACGTGGATGGTGGCAGGACCAGGAGGGTTAGCGTGGAACCACATGATCATGGCCCCGTAATTCAAACTGTTGGTGACGATGTGGAACACATGCTTTTCGGGATCCTGGAGCAAAACACGTAAAATCGGTTGCCAAAGTCAGAAAAACTGGGTCCCATATGGGTCCCAAGAAGATCGTGTAAGATCACACAAAAATCTTCTTCAAAAGAAAATTAACCCTAAAGGATCATGAACAAATTAGGCCTCGTGTGTTATTACCACTGTCGAATGGGTCATATAAAAAACTATCTCTTGCTCAATTCACAGTATAATCAATCAAATTGGCCATTTTGAAACTGTGAAATCTCAGTCCTCTAGAAGCTAAACCCTAATCCAAGAGGAGGATATTTTAGGTGCGAATTCTGAGCGCTTTCGAGTATGTCATATGGGGACTTTATTTGTTCAAACTCGTTTCATTATGACCGACACATGCAATGTTCTCCACTGATCGTGGCGATACAGGATTTAGCCCTGCCTGAATTACAATGATTAAAACATGATCAATCGAATCGGTCACTTTAAAACCATGCGATCTCAGTCCATTAGGGTTTGGGGTTTAGGGTTAAGCTGTTAATTCTTGATTACCTGTGCAGGTGCAGTTGCAGTTTAGGGTTTAAGCTGTTGATTCGTGATTACCTGTGCATGAATGACAGTCGAGTTCACCACCACAGAAACAGCCAGGACGTTGTCAGAGAAGATGGCGTAGTGGTAAAGGGAGTTATCCTCCAGCTTCGGCGTCTCTGGAAAAACTCGTTGCTCGAGAGGAAGCGCGTTGTAGTCAACAGTCAGTCGCATGGACAGACAATGAAGACCCTTGGGTACAGTTTTGGCAGCCAGCTGGCTCAAGAAGTTGCTCTGCTTTTTCTGGCTGCGGAGCTGCTGCTCGGTAGACTGCAGCATGTTCTTAAGCCTCTTGACAAGCACTTTGTCGTTGTAACGGAGAGCGGCTACTTTCGCCAGGAGATGTGCCATGGCCTCCATCTTCTCCTTCGAACTGCAACAAGCAAAAAGGGTCAGGGTCTCATTAAGGACCTACACCTTACAGAAACAGAGAGTGCAAACAGTACAAAAGCAAATTCAGGAGGTTCAAGTAACAAATGAAACTGAATGTACTCTCTCACCCTCTTGGTAGCTCAGAGTCAAAAGAGACGTCCTCGACGGCTTTCATATTCTCCTTCAGTCGGGACTTCAGGTCCTTAACCAGGCGTGAGTTACTAGGAATTCCATCCATACTTGAAAACGCTCGAGCCATCACGAGCTGGTCTCGCATGATGCGCACATTGTGGTCCGCATGTGCAGGTGGAAGTCCCCGTTGCCAAACTGATGACTTTCCAACTGCCTCAGGCCCTAACTTCTGCTGATAAGTCCCTGCAATCGTTGAGCAAAAAACAGTTCCCAATCAGTCTTTGATGATACAGTATAAAGCCCAAAACACAGCAGGTTATTCTTAAGATGTAACAGTAATGGTACCTGGGGTGCCAAAAAACCCTAAGTGCTCAAGCTAGAAAGAGAAAATCCAATTGGGGAGCTAATGGTCAGATTCCAGTAACATATTCTTGTTCGTTAAAAATGTAGAGTACGATTTCTTTCGTCTATTGATACATTTTGTTACCCTCTTCAAAGTTTGCTAATTGATTTACTTCGACTCGGACAGATCTGAAAGCAGTCACTTTTTGGTCACTTAGGGATTAAAGCAAAGCATTAATGTAAGGAAGGATCACAAGAGTAGTCAGTTGATAGTGCACCTCGGTGCTTACGTGAGGGGTCAATTTGAAACTCGGTATTATCACCACAAGAATTCTCATCTTCACAGTTGGAACCCTCCAACAAAGTCTTGCTGGCATACGGGGCAATACCATCTCCATCGCTCAAGATGACATTAACCTTAACGACAGCTCCTCCTACATCACCAGGAGGTTTCGCTACATGCGTCTTTTCTCTGTCAAGCTGGAATTCGCCCATTTCCATCATAGCCATGCGTCTTTTCCTTTCCTCCACCTGAAACTGCCAAAGGACACATAAATGCTTTCAGTTGAATAGTGCAAAAACGGTATCATTGATGACGGGCAAATAATGTTGTCAGCTGAAAGCTGCAAGGAATAGTATCATGGACAACTCACGTCCAAAGCAACAAAAGAAAAGTTTTACAGAGACTTACTTCCTCAGAGGAGCCATCCAGCAATAAATTCGGTTGACCTGCAAAAGGGAATGCATGAATTTTGGGGTTACAATCCCCCCAAACGGAATGCCTTAAGTCCAATTCACGCCCTTAAGTCTAGGGTTGCCATCTGCAACACCAAAATAAATGCACAGGAGCTGAAAGCAATGGATTACTCTTACCAGTCAAAAAGCTGCCAGCACGCTTGGTAAGAAAATAAGAGGGTCCAACGACAGAGATAAATATGATAACAACCCAGATCGCCACGTGAATTCGCGTGTTTCGGCCAGACACCGCCCCTCTTGATCTCGCTTGTATTGAAGCCATGTTTGATTACCCTTGCAATTCTGAGCCCCTAAGATACGCATTCTTGCTCTTGCTTTTGCCACCACACAACCCGTCAAACACTCTCATCAACATTCCTTTTCCCCAAGTTAGTTGCGTTTTCTGCAACACAACTCCGGAACTCGTCAGAGGTGCAAAGACGATTGGATTGACTACCTGGGATACAGTCTGCAGGAGCTTCACGTAGCTTAACCCTAAACCCTAAATTGTTAAAACTCTCCTAAAACTTTCTCTCTTTCTCTCAAATTCCAGCGATCTCGTTCACAAGTAGAGATGAAGAGTTTCCTAATCCGGCGGTGAGTGTTACCCGAATTCGCTAATCGGGAGGCATTCATCAATAGCCTTCACTTGCACACACTCTCACCATCCACCACTAAACCCTGTAACCATTACCATAACTTCCTCCACAACTTCTGCATCAGTCAAAAGCTAAAACTACACAGCAATTTCCATCCTCGAATCACGCACTAATTCTCAGGCGCCAACACCGGGGCATGCAAACCCAAACCCAAACCCAAACCCAAACCCAAGAACTGGGAGTTTCCAGCTCCATAAATCGTCACTTTCAGTGACAGACGCAGTGACGCCCCAAGTGAAACTCCCGCAAAACCCAACTCAATTCGAACTCCCACAAACCTGAAGCTGCTCTCTCACTTCCCCACTCCGCATCTTTCCTGAAAATCATCGCCCGCTGGCTTGCTGGCTTGCTGGCTTGCCACAGCACCACAAGAACGTCAACCACCTGCCACTTGCCTCATACACTCGTTTCTACACACAGGAAGCTGCGAATCTACAGTACAGTACAGTAAAACAACACCAAGACTCCTGAAAAGGCTCCCAATAATTGCGTCATTTTTTTTAAGTTTCAGGTATCCGAAATGGATTTTGCTGCCGGGTTTCTTGCAATAACTTACCAGGTGGAGCGGGGTGGGTGAGTTGTACGCATCAACCACTGCAGGAGTATCTTACAGTACTGTACAGTAAAAGATGAGATTGCCAGAAGGGCCGGCCAGGGTGGGGATTGTCAGAGATTGGGATTTGGGGAACAATCTGCCTGCTTTTGCAAGTCGGTTCTGGGGACTGTGGGGAGGACAAGATGCTTGCTGCCGTTGCGGACGGATTCTCTGAAAACTCTGACGATGTACAGAATGTGCATAATAAGCTTTAGTCAGTGCGAAACTCTACTTTTTCTTGGGTTTGGAACTTTCTTTTTCGTATTTTCTCCCGCATTTGTATTTTTACGAGGGAAAATTCTACGTATTTTTAATTTTTTGTGTGTTTTTTGTATTTTTTTATCAGCTTTGGCTACCGGTAGATAAGGTCATGGGTAAGGGGGTGAGGCTTCGAGAATTAGCATTTGGGGGTATTTTTTTTATAGTTTTATCAATGATTTTTCTTTATTTCCCATACCAAATCATTTTTTTAAAGTACTAAGAGCATCTCCACTAGCGGCTTCTCTATCTCTATTGGAATGAAGGGGAGCAAAGATGGGGATAGGGAAGGCAAGCACCACCTTATTCTTCCCTAAATTTTCAACTTATTGCTAAATACAAGCAAGGAGAAGTCAAAAGGAAACTATAGAAATAGTAACAAGGCCAAATGAATAATACTCCTACGAATCAATAAAGCACAACTCATGCTGGAAGGGTGAAAAGTCGTTTAAGAATTACTCCCTTTGAATTCCCTATCCATCATCCCGTCTAAGGATTTCGGCCCCCCCCCCTCCCTTAATTTTTTAGGAATAGGAAATGCCAATAGGGAGGGGGCTCTTCCCTATCTAGATAGCGATAGAGAAGCCCCCTAGTGGGGATGTTCAAGATTTTTAATATTTTTTATCTCACAAAAATTTTTTATGGAATTTTTCACTAGTTTTTTTCTAATTACAACTGGGGGGTCACAATTCCACTAGCTAACAATGACAATGAACTACCTACAGTTCTCCCTAAATTTTGGTTTGAATTTAAGAAAATTTAACAATGAGTTCTCACTTGGTGTTAAGAGCATATGGTGTTAGTAAAGGCATGAGCAATGTGAAGGGAGAATTTCCAGGTGGTTCATCATTAACCAAGACTCAATTGGGAAAATAATTGGTTGGAGTGTGAAAATGGAGGATCCAAAACTAGACCCAAAAAAATTAAGAAGGATTGGCAAACAACTAGAATATAAAAATAAAATGTGGATTTGCATGCGTTGCTTGCATAAAATTGTCAAATTTTAGCCACTTACCATTTCAAATCCAAGGTTGATATTTAGGTTGGTATAAGTGAGGCCAACTCTAAAAAAAATACATGCCTTGTTTCAAAACCAATATGGTTTTGAAAAAAGAAGATTGTAGCCTCTACAAACTTGAAGTTGAAAGAAAGTGGCCACTAAGAATTTGATAAGGAGAGGATGCAACTGGTTCTCTTGGAAAAAACAACCCGGCTTCTTCTACAAAGAGGAGGCAAATTACCGGGACAACATTGAAAACTTCCCAAATGCTAGGTATAAGGATCCAATGTAGATAAATTTTTGGATTGCATTCACTTTGCAAATATCACTTTTGAAAACACATCTGAAGAAATTTTTATCTACCATTAATAATCCTAAAAAGAGGCTAGGATTTAATATTAGTAGAATGGTTGGCTCAAAAGACCAATACTTAAAACCAAAGATTTGGCTAAGATCAATTTTCAAGAGGAACCACTTGTTTTTTGCCCTTTTAGGGCTTGTAGATAACTATGCATTCAACTCTTCTCCACTTTTGCATTAAATAATAGAAGAGACCAATGATCATGTTACAATTAACACTGAAGTAGTTTGGATTCTCTTTTGTTTATCAATTCTGCAATGACAAATGACTAGTAGTAAAAAATGAAGTGGATCACACTTGCCTGTTTAATTTGTTGAATACAAGCTTAATAAAGGCGTTTGAAAAAATTTAAATACCATCCTTGTTTTTGAATTCTAACCAATTCAATTTTTATTTTTAACTTTGGCTTCTAACAATTTTGTGTCTCTAAGGCTCTAACTATATGCCAAGTGTACTTGAATATCCACAACTCAATATAATTCAACCTCGTCAACATGCCTAAAAAATAATTGAATTGTAGTTAATTAGAATTAATAAAAATACAAATTATAATTGTATATGTTGCATGTGAATTAGAAGGACTTACATGCCTTCAGACCTAAAAGGGCACCTTTTTATTCAAAAGATGCATGTTCAAATCCCACCAATGCATATATAGCAACATGCATAATAATATAAAGTTGTTAAATTATACCTTCTATCTTTTGATGAGAGGTTGGTTTATAGATTAATAAACTATTAAAAAATTTAAACTATCTTTTATCTATAGATAAAATATAAGAGACGATATGAAAACTTATCAAAGTTGTATTTATTAATGATAATGACTTAGGACAAATTTGTCCTAGTTCTAAATCGACGTCTAAAGATCATCTATAAATCATTTGTATTGTCATTTGGTTAATTTATGCAAATATCATTTCAGCATAAGAGTATCCTTTGGATAATCAAATAATCTTTTTTTTGTATTGAAGAACAATAATTTCATCCAATCTTTTGTGTACAAATTTTATAATGATATATTTAGATTATTGAGCACGATTGCTAGGATATTGAGCCCATGAGCCTAAGCTTCTATATTATAGGTATTTATGTTATAGGCACCTTCCATGGTTATAAATTTTGTATATTATAGATATCAATATTATAAATATTTATGTTATAAGCAACTTCTATGATTATAAAATATTTATATTATAGGTACCTATGTTATAAGCACCTTCCATGGTTATAGGATACTTGTGTTATACATATACATGTTAAATACGCCTTCAATAATTGTAGAGTACCTATTTATACCTAGGCGCAAGGCCGCTCGTAGGTTTGCATTTCTAGGCTCACATGCTAACATCATTGGAATATTGAGTTAAGTTCAAGCATGATAGTTGTTATTTAATTTTATACAAAGTACAAAATAATATAGTTCAATACTTTAAATTTTTTTACACTTAAAACTTGGTTTTAACATTCAAAATTACTTCTCTTGTTCTTAAGAAAATCTTATAAATAACTAAAAGTCTTTGAAGTATAGATTCTACCCTACTTAAGTTTTTTGAAAATTCCTAGTATTTTATAATAGGGGCCCCAAAATAATCATTGCAAACTTAGATGTACAACTTCAAAGAATTCATTAGTAGAGGAATTTCACTTGCTTGAACTCTTGCCAGCATATACTTTTGAATGAAAAAACACCATCCTAATATAATATTAAATACTGCTCCTTGATTTTAGCTTCCATCTTTTTCTTTGAATCTTTGTAAATTGAAAACAATTTTGATGTGATTTAAATGTGTGAAAGTTTATGTTATTTTTTTGTAATGAAGTTTCTACATCACAATATTCGATGAATTAAAATTTACTATTTCAAAACAAACTTCAAGAATTTGAATGAAATACGTGTTAAGAAACCCATCATACAAAAACTATTGAAGTATGTATTTTTTGTTTGTCAATAATTTGACATTTAATATGAAGAAAAGCCACATGAAAAATTGAAAAAATAATCGTGTGCAATATTTCATGTGTTTCAAAGAAACAAAATGACTTTGTTCTGGGAAAATGGATGAACATTCAAAACACTACAATTATATAACTAGTCGAATCATGGCTCATTTGTAGACCAACAAGATTTGTATTTGAAAATGCAGATACTAGAAGGGTTTTAAAATTTGAAGGTCTTTCAATAACATTGATTGAAATCAATCACATTTAATAAGTATCCAATAAATAATTTATAATAAATAATTTGATAAGAATGTCTTTGGTCTTATAATACTAATTCATTGTGATGGTTTCTAAGAAGGTGATTAGAATTTCAATGAAGTAGGAAAAAAAAAAATGAAAATAATTTTTTGTTTAAATTTGAAATCAATTTTTTGTCCCATGATTTTTTATTTGTATTAGATCATGAACTTCCAATTTTTTTGAGTGAAGTAACAATAAATTTTTGAAATATGAAAATATTTTGATAATGATAAAAAGTAATTTATACCTTGGGTCCTCTAGAGATTTTGAATTTAGATGAAAATATTTTTTGAGACATTTATAGATTTATTACTATTGAAAAAAATTTCATTCAAATTGTGATCTAAAAGAATTTGTGTAAATTAGCTTTAAAATATGAGTTAACACCACTGTAATTATTGATTTTAATGTGAATATTATTTACAAATACAACTATTTTCAACTAATAATAATAGTCATTCATGAAATTTTTGAAGAACTCTATCCTTGTAAACTTGTTCCACATTTGGTGTATTATACTTATTATTTCATAATTATTATTGAGATTACTAACATAACGAGTATTAATATGATTCTAACTTACATAAATATTATGTTCTTTAATTTATAATTTCAGTTTTTATTTTTTTATTTTTTTAAGGCAAATGAATGAAATATCTTATTGGTTTAATAAAATACAAAAGAACATTCAAATGTATCTCATCTAATGAAATGTAACTTGATTGAACAATACTTATATGATATTGACTCAAATGAATCTCATCTAATGTTTAATCTTATAAAAGGTCAACAGTGTTTCTTTTAACATTGTCATTATTTCACAATATCATATAAGTGTTGTTCAATTAAAGTCATCCGCATTATGAATTTTTTTTAGAATATAAGTTAAGCACAACAAATTGCAACCCGACCTATTGCAAAGTAAATCCAAAATTTCAATTTTTTTGCCAATATTACTTGAAAAAAAAGTTAAATTTAGATCAACTGATATTTTTTGATTCATTTTTCACTTTGATTGAATTTGTAATTAATTTCTTGAAATTTGGATACATGATCTAAAAGCATTGCAATCATAAAATATTTGCCATTTAAAAATATAAAAATATAAATCCCAAAGAGAAGATGCTTTTAGAGTTGAGGTAGTTTTAAAACAAATCCCTAAATGCCTAAACCTTTTTTTGAACTTCTTTGAGTTTATTCAAATTTAATAAAAAATCCAAGTTTTGATAAGTTTTTATCAATTTGAAAAAATTGTAATCATATGAATTCAAACTAGACATGCAATAAATTAGATAGAAAAAACAAATACAACAATATCACTTATGGATTGAAATATTATATTGCTTGATCAAAATCTTGTTAATATTCAACCTAAGGATATTGAAATTAGAGTACATGTTTTAAAAATCTAGCATTTCAACTTGATCCCTTATAACTTTCACACATTGTATTTGAATGCCATTCTTGGACTCAACCCAATTCTATTTTCCAATTTTTTTTACATGATTAAAAAATGAGAGTTCCATAACACACAACAATAATTGTCAGACAAAATCTTATGGATTACCATATTCGCTTTGAATGTCTCCTACTTTGCAAATGATGCTTCATGGTTGTAAAATAACAAACTTTTAGTAAATGATTTTAGATCATTTTCATATGCTTCAAATGGACACCTATCAAACACTTGAAGTTTCTGTTAGTCCTAACCTTTAAAAAATTGAGAAATTATTACAAAAATTCCAAATTTTTATTTATTTTAAAATTTTAATGACTTCCATTTATCTATGGGGCAAAAAGAACACCTAATTGTAATTTTGACTCCATCTACATCCATTATCTTAAATGAACGGGAATAAGGGTTTCTACCTTACATTAAATGCTTACTACATGCCAAATTTACTTTTTAACCGAAAGTTTGGCCGCAGAAGCGGCGAGTTGCGCGGCGGCCGCGGGATCTTCTTCCACGAAGGGCTTGTGCGGCAGTCCCGTGTCGGACGTAGGCGCGTGTTTGTGGTAGCGGCCGCACTCGTCCGGCGGGGTGGGCGGGGGCGATGGCGGCGGCGGTCCGCAAGCGTGCGCTGGCGGGAAGTGATCCAAGTTTGTATTCCTTCCGCGCATGACTGGCAGCGTCTCTTGCAGTTTTTCCCGCAGCGTGTACACCACAATCTCGAACAAGATGAAGAGGGCGCCCTCATATGCGCTTCCCATGGGCAAAATCTTGTTGTCCGTCACCGCAAATCGAGCAGGCTCGGGTGGGTACAGCGTGATTCCTGCTTTCAAATCTCCATCTCCGATCTGGGAGCCTGGCACTTGGGAGCCTCGCACTTGGGAGCCTCGCACTTGGGAGCCTCGGGCCTTGTCCAATTCTGCCTTCGCGATCATTTCGTCTAGTTTTGCAGAGAGTTTGGCCTTGCTAGGGTTTACTGCTGCCATAGCGTCCCCGGCAGGCACCATGGCTGCCTTCTGATTGCTATGCTGGAGCTGCCACGGCATTTTCCCTTCCACCATCATGCTGCATTCCGGGTGCACAGCCGATTCGCCCTCGCCGGGGAAGTCGGGATCCGCCATCGTCTGCGCGGGGACGATTGCAATCGTGGTGGCGAGTGCCGCCGCGGCGCCGTTGGGTTTGGCGGTGATGACCAAAGCCCTGGCACCTGACGCTGTCGCCTCGACGATGATGGGGTCGACGCTGCTGGGCCACCCAGGTCCGTTCGACACAATGAGGAGGTCCCCGGCTTTCAGCGGCGGCGTGCACATGTCGCCGAACATGTGCACTTTGCGTAACCCTAAGTGGAAGAGGCGCATGGCGAAGCCGCGGATGATGAGACCCTCTCTCCCAATTCCGTGCAACACAATCACCTTGTCTCTGGCTTTCATGATCTCTTTCACGATCGGCACACAGGGATCCTGTTTATCGCGCTCGGCGCGGTTGAAGACGCGGTGAATCTCGGCCAACGCTTGGATGGCCATGAAGGATAAGGAGGTTTGCACCATAACTGGAGACGCCATTGCTGAAATCCTTGCACGTACGCACGCTCACCTCGGTAAGGGTCGGAGACTCCAACTTTGTTGTCCTCGATATATGCCTCCAACTTTGGGTTTTTTAAATTGCGACGAAGCCATTCTTGGTGCACTCGTTGGTTTGTATTTCTTGTGCCGATCATCACTCACAGTCACTCACTTGGAACGAAATTCAGGCACAAGAATTTTTGATGCAGATCAATCAAGAGCGAGCAAATGCATTCTTTTTCAATTCGGTGCTTCATTCCTTTGGATCTCACACGACGTGAGTATACACATCGAATCGCAAAGCTGTGTTCAATCAAAGTTCAGTTCTTGTTCAATTGTTGTTCTTGGCTTCATGTGCAAATTCTAAAGAGTGGCTTGTTCCTTTGCTGTGTGGCGGCTGGGTACTAAGAGACACTGGCTTCTGATGAAAACTGATCATGGCTCAGAATCATTCTGATCTTCCATGACCTAATATTGGTTTCAATGAAATGAAACAAACCGTTGTGTGACTCTGTCCTTCCATGGAACGTTAATAATGTTATGATGTTGTTTTTCATGGTACCAGCAATGTACAAATAGTTTACATTCTAGAACGTGGGTGATTTTAGTAACCACTACATTTTGACTTCAAAAACTTACAATTGATTCCACAAAGCTCCAAAAAACAAGAAACTGACTTGGGTTACGATGCCAATTCCATTTGTCTTGCAAGGAAATTTTACTAAAAAATATTTCAAGAAGTTTCACCTCTTCAAATGGGCAATTTATGAACTTCCTACCTTAGGCTGATTTGTAACTTTCACTTTTATGAAGGTTATAAAGAGATTTGTTTACATTTAGCATCAATTTTTATAATTATTTTTTAGTTTTTTAATTCTTAAAAGGCTTGTTTTCACTTGGAGTTTGGTAATGGTGGCTTTAAAATCATAATATCTGTGCCAAAGACAGAAAGGTGTATATTTTATGGAAACATTGGTTCTCATTTGGTTTGTATTATTATGATCATCTTAAGATATTAGTTGTTTAGGTATGGGGAGAATCTCTTTAAGTAAATTGCAATAATTTTTGTGTTGCGTGCTTATATATAACTCTAAATTAACATTTTAATCTTACAATTTATTAATTCCAATCACTATAACCTCTCCTCCAAAAAATCAATCAATTATCAATTACGATTGACTTTCATTGTAATTGAAGATGCTTATAAGTACTTGCTTCATTATACAAATTGCAATGCCCATGAATATGACCACATTGCACAATAGATCCCATAAATTTGAAGAAAGGCCCCTTGATTTAAATTTAAGAAGTCAATTTAATCGTATGCAACAAATAAAAAAACAAACACATAAATACATATATTTTGTATGTGTATGTGAATTATACTTGTCCATTGTTATATATCCCAATTGCCCAATTGTCAAACTCTTCCATTTTGAAAATCTATGGCTTGGTTTTGCACTATAATTTGAGTGCAATCTATTTTCTTCTTGTGCTTGCTTTCTCTTTCTAATAAGCACGCATCTATTGACGCCCTAAATTAATCCCTAAAATATTGAGGCCATTTTTCCATCAAAAAACAAGCAAACCTATCATTTCTATTACAAAGAGCAAAAAACTTAAAATTTGTTTTTCTTACATATCTAATTGTAGTATCTTATACTAGACTAATATAAGAATGCATGGAAGAAATTTCGAAAACTTTGATTGCATAGATTACAAAATATTTGCATCCAAAATGAAGAAAACAAGTTTTTTTGCAACTAGATTTGTTGGCTTTGAATCTTCTTAACTGGAAATTTTTGTACTGATGATTTTGATTTTGTAAGTTTTTATGTTGAATAGTTGAGTTGAATTTCTATTGTTTTTTAATGCAAGAAAAAAAAATTAAGTTTTTATATATTAAAAAATTATTAAGCAAAAATAAGTTCAAGATTGAAAAAAAAATTAAATAGTTAATAGCTCTAAGATGGAATTGAAATACAATAATCCCAATGGTGAGATTGTTCTAGCAAACTAACCTCCATTTTTGGCTTATTGTGCCATAATTTTTTCTCTTGGGTATCAATCAAAATTAAAAAAAATTATATATCCATGAAACTCTTGCTGAATTGCACATCCTCAAAAAAATTCGAAAAATTTCACTACAAATTGAAAAAATAGGAACCAACCCGGATCCAAATTGTCCCCTAAGAAGGGAAACAATCTTTTAGGGGTTAAATAGCCTTTGACATTTGCATACACCACTCAAGTGAAACCTATGAACTATTGACAACAAATTTGAATGGACCATCGTATCAAAATCATCAATCATCAATCCCCTAGATATGGTTCTTTATAGAAAATAATGTTTATTAATATCGCTGTAGATCACCCTCGGTGCATAGCATTGAGAAATACTCCCTAACGCCTTTGACTTGTAGCTTCTTGAGCAACACTAGATTGATAGTCACTCTTACGTAAAGCTGCCACACGCTTATTACACGACCTGCCGTATGCTCAGATACAGGTACGAGAAATATCTAGAAACCACAAATAGACTAGAAGAGTTGCTATTCCAAACAGGATCACACGAGGAGCATAATGCTATTCTCATAGTTTTCCTCGCTCTGCAAGGGAGGGACATAGCAACAAAACCAACTGGGATCGTTTCCATCATTTGGGCACGATAATCGATTCTCCAGCAGATATGTTGTCTCCATTTTGAATTCCATTAGTTGCCATCAATGCTTCAACAGACACCTAATTTCAACAGCATGTCAACACACAGTTGTAAACACATCAAGGTAAGAGGATACTAGAACCGTTAAGGACCTGACCACCGAACTGGAAACAGATTGAACCCCACTTGCCAGCAACTCTTCTATTTATACTCGAGCAATCTATAACCTCCCACTGAAATTGCATAAGAAATTCAGACATACTGAAAAAAAAAGGCCTGCAAAAAACAAATGAACAAAACTCATGTTGACAAAAATTCTTGGAAGGAAAGGTTGACAAGAGGACATACATTATATTTCGTAGCAATGCCCCACAGAGTGTCGCCCTTGAACACTTGAATTGTCTTGCCATCCGACTTCTTGTGTCCAAACTGAGAAATGTTATTTCCGGCGGTTTCTAGAGTGTGCTTGAGATCATATTCCCTGTGATCAGCACTGTGAGCAACACCTTTTGCTTTGTGTTCCAACTCCTTGCTGACATGTTCAACGTCCTTGCTCAATGTGAGACTCTTCTCCTGTGACCCCGAAAGCTGGAGTTAGAATCTCGGAGTTAGCTCAAAAACACAAGCAGTCAAAGACCAAGACTTCATGGTTTTGAAATGACCAAATTCGACTGATCAAATGGAGAAACATGTAATTTAGACTGGGACAAATATTATATAATTACAATCAGTAAAGAGCGTTGCATGTGCTGATCAAATATTAGAAAGATGGAACCAAACAATTTCCGATAAGACTGCTCAAAAATGCTAAAAAGACATGAGACCCAATTTGGGCATTTCTGACGATTTCCTTACCGTGATAGCCTCCTTCGTGGTGTGTTCTTGAGTTTGCACCTGTTGCCGTTTCCCTCGTCCGGAGACTGATTTGAACAGGCTCCAAACGATGCCGCCGGCAATGACAACACCTGCAGCCTTCGCCAGGGTCTCATCCTTGATAGGTTTCTTGTCTCCAGCCGGTTCACTCGCCGGCTTCGCAGCTGGTGCGGTACCGTTTGTTGCCATTCTCACACTGTGCAACGGAAACAAATTGTTACATGACGGGAGCAACTTTTGATATGCGAACCGAAAACAACATTGCAGAGAGATGAAACATTATACAAAATCCAACGCTGCCGATGATGCATGTAGGATTGCTTAACTAAGAAAAAAACAAAAAACAAAAAACAGTCGTCGTAGAAAACCCCACGGAATGCAAATGCACCAGGGTTAAACGTCAACAGATTTATAAGTGATTCCATACCGCGATGCTACCGAAGCACAAACACGAAAACAATATAAATAGCCATTCGAGTGATCGACATTCCTCCTCAAACTTCAAAAACACAAGAAAACGAGACAAATAAAGAAACCCTATTACAAGTGCGTGCCCACAATTTTTCTCAAGACACAATCCCTCACGATTTTTCACGCCACAATCAACCAACTGCCATTCCTCACCCGAAGGAAACGTAACGTCGTGAATGCAGGTACTCCGATCGATCCACCAGGCGGACTCCCCAATGCAGCTATGATCGAGCAGCGCGCAATATCCCAAAAGCCCACGCAAAACCCCACTCCCCAGTCGCTCACACGAAACTAATCAAAGCCGCCAGACTCATCAAAACCAAGATATTCTTAGTAGAACGAGACTCGATCGCACTCCAGTGGCTTGATCGATCGAGCTGCTAGCTAGCTAGCTAGACAGACTACGTATATATGGAAGGATTGCGTATGTTGGTCACGTGCACTGGGCGAATGCCGACCGCTCGTGGCGACGGAAAAGGATTCGCCTGTCAACTTATTAATTTTTGTGCGGGGACGCTGGACTCGATCGATTCCTGCGCGGCCCGAATCCCAAAGAACGAGCACAACAGGCCAAAATGGCGTCGTAGGTGCTTCTCAGGCTGGCTTTGAGGGAGACGACTGCCGAAGCTCGCTGGCTCGGGAGAGCTCCGGTGAAAGGGTTGGAGAGCGGGTGAGTGGGTCCCCCGTTTTCCCTTTTACTCTCGTGATCATGGCCTGTGGAGTAAAGGACGGCCTACACACGTATAAGCTAAACCAGCCTACGACAGCCTGAATGAATGGTTTGCCTTTTTGGTATTGTTGAAAAGTTTTAAGTTTTTTTCCGTATAAAGACAAATGTGAGAAATGGGGAGAGCTATTGAATTTATTATTTATTTTTGACAAAGTGTGAATTCATTATGAATTTATCATGAATTTTTAAAGTGTGCTGTCTGATTGCCCCCCCCCCCAAATCTCTAGATTATCCCAAAACCAATATTGCTTTGATTGGGAAAAGATGTACTTTACATACAAATCTATTAAAATATTATATTTTTGATTGTTTTCACTTGCCTCCACTACAAGAGAAAGGGGTGTTTTAAGTGTGTTTTTAAGTATAGTCCTAGAGATAAGATATTAACCCCTAAAGCCTCGAGGGTGTTTTCTGCAAAAAAACCCACTCAAAACTACCACTTCTATTGTATTCACTTAAGGAAACCTTTTTTTTTTGTTTTTTTGGGAATTTAACCATAGGATCTTGTACTTAACTTGTCTGAGATCATGTAGTAGAAATTTAATCAAATTTCACCGTACGGATTGGAAGATATTAGCATTCAAAGTTGAACAAAAAGTTTTTTTTCAAGAAGATGCTTAAATTGCCCGAAAAAATAAGATTGTCCATAACTTTCTCATTCCTAGTCCAAATAGAATGAATCAAAGCTTCACGTATAGGTAAAAACATAATCTTTTAGGAAAAAATTCAAAAAAAATTATTTTGACTTTTTGTAATTTTTTTGGGCTGCTCGCCAATCTCCATTTCTTGCTCATTGTGCCATAAATTTTTCATCTGGCATTCAATTGAAATAAAAAATTATATATCCACAAAGCTCTTGCAAAGCTATGCAACCTCAAAAAATCTAAAAAAAAATCACTTCAAATTGAGACAATAGGAACCTACCCGGACCCAAATTGTCCCCCGAGGGGACAAGCGGGGCTTTAGGGGTTAAGTAATGACCTTTATAGAGATTTTCAGTAAATTTTCAGTAAATTTTTGTGCTGGGACGATGTGCTAGAAAATTTTCATTGACTTTAGTTTCACAAAATAAAAGTTCAAGATCACAACTTACTTATAGCTTGGATTTGGTTTGTAGGGCAATTCAATTGTCCAGGTGTTGCCATTTTTTTTTATAAATTACAACTTGTGAGAACTGCCTTTAGGTTTTTGTTTTTTTTCTTGACACAAGCATGTTGAAGAACACATTGCGAGCGGCTTCTGTCAAATAGAGAGGTTGATTTCACGCTAGGTAAACCACATGTCACTGCTAGGTATTGAACCTATAACCAATCCATTCAGATTGGATACCTTCCACCATCATCCGGTAGTTTAGGATCATCATAGACCAAAACTACCTTCAGTTTTGCGGCTTAGACGTGTATATACATATATTTGTGCTTTTATTAAACCCAACACATCTGTTATCAATTTGTCAATTATCCAGAAACGCAAATGACACAAGACCGTCTCTAGATACATACATTGGATTGCAAAACAAGCATTGTTAATTTGCCAGAACTGCATACTCAAATGGACCAGATCGAGGTTTAAGCAATGATTATGACAATAACAAGCTGCACTTACCAAGCTAAGGTAACTACACCTAAAATTGCACAAATAAGCAATTTAGCATGGTTTCCATTGTTATATTGGAATTTTTTTTGTGGGGTCCTCTTGGTAGTGAAAAGGGGATTTTAGATTATCTTAGAATGCATTTTTTGGACACCATATGAATGAACGATGAATTTTCAAAGTGCTGAAAATAGGTGTTCCTAAAAGCGATCATAGACTCTCATGAATAGTGGGAGTATATTTTAGGTAAGAATAGGTAGTGTGCAATTTCAGGAAGCGTGTGCTCGTAGGTGTACACTACATAGTGAAATTAGGTTGCCCCTCACTAATTTCTCGACATTCTACATACTATATAAATATGAATTCTTACTGTAGAAGGACGCAATAAATTAGGAACCATGACTGTGTGTTGCATGGGTTGGTGCATTGGTTTGTGGCCCAAGTATAGAAAGTCACATGCACCTCTATGTACACAAGCAATGAGTCATGAGGTAACTTCTCTGGAATGAGGCAACATAATTGTTAAGCGGCAACCCAATTTCACTATCTGGTGTAGTTACCTCACTTGAAATTACAGTAGAACTCCTCTTAGAACTCCTCTAATGCAACACCAATTTAGAGAGGTTCAAGGCATTAAAGAGGGTTTGCACTATATAGGAAGTTGCCACTTGTGGTATACATGCCACATCTTCAAGCCACAAAGCTTGTCAACAAAAACATTTTCCCCTCTCCTTTGACAAGGTAATGTCCACCACTTACGACTTGACCCACTCTCATTAAGTGTTACCACTTATTTTATTCTGGAAGCCGGGACCGCTCAGACCTGTTACATTACAGAGGTTTATTTATTTATGAGAGTGCACTTATAGGAATTAGATCTACTGTAATACATAATTTCCAAAGTGGCTGCGCCTAGCAGCTCCAGCTAGTAAGCGGATTACCCTATCTGCCTTCACGCTCGATGGTGCTTAAGGATACTTGCATTGGTTCCACCCTAACTCACCCAAAGCTTTGGAATTATTCGGTATCAGAGTTTCCTTCGGGAATTGCCACATCTATCAACTAGAACGGATGAAGACTATGTGATTTGGACTATGTCTAGTTCCATTGCTACTACGAAGACGGAGTTGGCGGAAAGAGTGAAGAGAAGCTGTTGCCCAACGTGGAGATGGGTTTTCTATGACGAAAGCCTGTCACTCAGCTCTCAAGTAGTGTCGACTGTGCTTCCCAACGCTGGTGCGGCAAGCCATAATTGTTCTCTCTCAAGTGATTGTTCATGTATCCCTTGCAGCTGCTTGACCATGGTGTGTGAATTCGGGTGCCATGCTTTCTGCAAAAGTCTCCAGGAAACTCCTGCACCACAAACATGGGACTCTTCAGATCGATTGCATTCTTGCTTACACGCACACGCTATGTCAGCTATGTAGATTCTTGAGAGGCCCTGTGAAGGTTGCACACGCATGGGATCCTTCAGATGGATTGCATTCTTGTTTACACGCACATCCTACGTTAGCTATGTAGATTCTTTGAGAGGCCCTGAGTGTGAAGGTTGCAGACGCAGAGATCTTACCAAATACGCCGTGTCCATGCCGACTGACATTGCTGGCTGTTAGCAGGCCTGCACACATGAAGCAAATAGAGGGCGTGCGACGTCGTAAGTGAGGGCACGGAAACATGGGTTTGCCCTCACCGAGTCCTCATAGGCAAAAGTAAGGAAATGAGCGACATGCGCCCTCACATTGGGTTTACTACGGTGGCTCTTACCCGAGCGGTGAAAAAGAGGGAACATTGTAGCCTATGTCAGAGGGCCAGGGAGGATTGACCCCTGTATTGCCCCGTGTTTTACCACTGCAGAAAACATTGAAATCTTTTATTTGCCGCATATGATAAAATTTTCAAGTTCTGAATTCATATTTGAAACCGGGACCCCAAATTAGCTAGGAGGCATGATGAAATAAAATATTTAAGCGGCACAAATTAGGGGGCAATTTTTACATTTATCCTTTGACGGGGCAATATAGGGGTCAATCCTCCCTGGCCATGTCAGAGCCTGCAACGCCTCCTTGCAGCTTTGAGGCTTCTCTTCTTTCTCCATAGACTGTGTCGTTCTTCACAATTGCTTCAGGGAGTGAACTGTGAGTTTCAATATTGGTTAAGAGTGAGTTAGGGTTTAGTTTTTGGATCATTGTGGAGGTTTTAAGGGACGGGGGGGGGGGGGGGGGGGCTTTTAGCGCTTATGCTTAGTGATGAGGGAGGAATTGATTTCCAAGGGGCTCAAGAGAGAGGAAGGAATAGTTCTTCAAATTTGAAGAGGGAGTGGACAGAGGGAGTTTTGAAGTTTCTTGTTGACATGTGTGAGGAGAAGTACTGGAAGTACAACCGGAAGACGTTCAAGCAAGCAAATTGAGAGGCCTTTGCGAGGAAGCTGAATGCACAATTTCCTGATGACCCTTAGAGAACTTGGACCCAAACTCGTGACAAGTGGAACAAGATGAAGAGTACTTAACAAGAGGAGAAGGCAAAGCAAGAAGAAATGGGAGCTCCATCGTCTTCTTGGACTCCTTGGTACTAAATCTTTGACAATATCTTTGGTGGTACGGCTAAAATCAATGGGGTCCCTCATGGTATTGATTAGGGCTTCCGTTTACAGCATTCAAAGTTTCATGTTGTAAGTGATGATGAGGACAATACTTTGCCTACCACTCTCCTATTCCTCCCTCTACAGGTGCTACTTTTGCATAGTTCCCACGCACACAAGCGGTTAACCAACCGGGATGTGAGGAATAAGTCAACAAAAGTATAAGAATGAGAAAGACAAAGCTAGCTACTAAAGAGGAGTCCATTGCCTCCACCATTAGCAATTTTTATAGAGGAATTTTAGAAGTGGAGAAAATGAAGATGTCCATTGCAGAGAAGATGATAGCGAGAGAGCGCAAAGAATTGACAATGAAGGGTTAATTGCAAATAGACGCTTTGTTTGTTGAATTGCTTAAGGACAAAAAGTCCACTACTTCTACTAAGTAGAAGTACTTTTGATGTCTTATGTTCCTACAAGGCATTAGAGCATTGGTATGTTCTACCAATCTTGTGTAGAATTTGTTTTTTTGTTTGAATTTGTTCCAAATTCCACTACATTCAATAAAAGATTTATTTTGAACATATTTCTATGTACATGTATACAGGCAATTGCATTGAAAGATTTGAGAAATTGCATGTGCAATGTCCTAGCATTCATTCATCATTAGGGTTTTTCAAAATCCATTGTGCATACAATTTTTCCCTCAATCTTTGTCCCTTATATTTTGATGCTTCTCCATCCCTAGCCACGGGTAACCTAACATTGCCAAATCCAACTAGTAGATCTCCTATTAAACAAGCATCAGCCACATGAAGCTCTGGTTCGTTTAAGAACTCACAATAGTTGTGAAGCCAACAACGTGCCACAATCACCCTAGTGGCCCTATCCACTCTTGAATTGAAATGCTTCAAGATTCTCCATCTATTCTTCAAACTCCCAAACGCTTGTTCAATGACCACTCTACCAAAGTTCATTGAATTATCAAATCACTTCTTCTTCAAATCGTTTGGAACCTTCCAATTATTCATCAAGGATGTGCGAATGGGGTATGCAACGTCTCCAATCAAATAAAGAGTGTAACAAACATTGTCCACCAAAACAACCGGTTCTTGAAGAATTTCTTGCCTCCTCAAACTCTTGTACAAACTTGAGACTTTGAAATGACCACCATCATACATTCTTCTGGGTTGGCCAATGCAAACAATCCAGAGTTTTTTTTGTGAATCACATACCGCTTGTAGAACAATAGAATGAAATTTTTTTCTATTGAAAAAATCACTAGCAACTAATGTCACTCCCGATGTCACTTGTCTACTAAGAATCTCTACTAACGGTATATGAGTGCCATTAATAGCTCCACGAATATTTGACAATCCCGTTATTTTTTTGAAGTTGGATATGATGGTTTGAAGGTAGGCCTTATGATGAATACTAATGTAATAACCAAACAATTTGTTGTTGTCCGTAAGTATGTCACAAACTATGTCCACATATTTCCTAATGGTTGAAGCCCCAATCTTAAAAACGATCCGCCATGTGCTCCAAGACTATGGCCATGTACAAATCTATAAATCATGCATGCCACAAATTTTTTGATTTCCATTTGTGGCCTCATTTGATTGACACACCTACTTCTCAAAAATGGTGTCAACATGTTTAACAAGTTTTCAAATGCACCAAAACTCATTCTATAAAAATATTTGAATTTGTTGTGGTACACTTCATTATTTGATCTCCACATTACCCTCTCCACATAATTCCAATGTGTTGCTTACCGAGGCTCTACCCAAAAGAGACGGGGAGCATTTGATTTCTTCTTCTTGCTAAGGAACACCAACAACCAAAGAAAACGAAACTTCATAGAAGTCCCACTGCCGTAATTCAAAACCTCCCAAGCCCGAGATTTGTAACTCAAGGAGGTGCTCATTGTCATAGAAAACATGAGCTACATGAGCACCACTTGAGCACAAAAAGAGAGCTCCATATTGACTCACAAA
Source organism: Antitrichia curtipendula (assembly GCA_951230915.1). Lineage (NCBI taxonomy): Eukaryota > Viridiplantae > Streptophyta > Bryopsida > Hypnales > Leucodontaceae > Antitrichia > Antitrichia curtipendula. The sequence goes on along the minus strand of OX579633.1, from coordinate 52,531,377 downwards.
ACTGAAGGTGAAAAAAACAAATAGCACTTCCAAATCAACCCAAGCTCTATCCCAAAAATGTCCCAGTGATTGAAAAAAATTCTTGTTGCTTAGTAGAGACAGAAAGGCAGATTATCTCTCATGGACATGTGCCACCTAATCCGTTGACACTCCTTCCGCTGACACTTTCTGCGTGGTAACGGTTGCCTAGGCCCAGACAATAATTCCAAGTCGGAAGGCCCCCAGCACTTGCGAAGGTCAAGCTAGACCTTGTTGGCTAGGGGCCTGCCTCATTGCATTTGTCTGAACACTTGGGGCTATGTACTCCCCATGTGCACGGGCCTAGTATCTTTCCAAAGCTCAAAAGGTGATAAGAAATGTCTTCCTTGCAAGTTGTAAGGTGGGTACACCTAAAACTGCCACTTTTTGCTATTGAGCCTAGTTACTATCATTAAACTGGTCAAATTTTCATATGTACTTCTACACAAGTGAAAGGAGGTTCCAACACACCAGAGAACATGGCATTTGGATATTGTATGCAAAAGTTATTAAGGGACAAAGTTTGATTCAAAAAGCGTTTCTTCCACATAGGTACAAACTGATTTTGGAGATGTACACAGAGTATAGATGGCGGTTTAAGTTCAGTGGCACATTTGGGGGTACCTACCTTAGGAGTTGGAGCGATGGTACCTTAGGAGTTGGAGCGATCGCACAATCGTAAACTGTGCTTGACTTTTTGTTTGAGTCAATCCTACCTTCATATCGTGCTTCTCTCCATTTGCGATATGGCTGCTTTGCTTTCTCACGTGAATGAGCCGAGTTACAAGCGCACCTTCTTTGCTTTCGAGAGGGATTTTCATACGGTCCCTTCGTGCTGTGAAATACGTACAACTTGAATTCAGACTGCCATCAGCACGAACCATCAGCACATCACATTCCAAGAGATAGCAAACGTCCAGCGACTCACTTCAGTCGTAGTTGGGAAATAAAACGAAATGGAACGATTTACAGGCCATGCTTTTGTAGATGATTCCGTTCGAAGAATAGAATGTTCAGATTATACCTTCCTTCTGTCACAAAATTTACTCAGCTGAGAACCTGTTGCTGCGATGTTTCTTAGTTAGATTACACCGTTTGGATTTCAAACAAAAAATTTCCTCGACACACATCAAAAAACAAAGAACAAAAAAAAGGCTAATACTCGGGTGAAGGATTACGCAGCCGACTCGGAGACACATCCACACCACCATTCAGGGCCTCTCCAAATACCTCTAGAAATGCGATTCCCATCAATACCGACATGTACAGGTGTGGCGAAACAGCAAAACTGGAGACTCAGCGACCAGTCACAATAGAAACTCGAAACACCAAACACCACCACCACAACTGCGCAGCATTGGCCTCCATAACAAATTATGCTTCTCAAATAAGTAAAGAGGATAGTACCACCTGGTCCCTAAACCTGTTCAGAATCTACTCATACTCTGATGATCATGCACTTCGTAACCATGAAGCCTGCATAATTCTCCTAAACAACATACTTCTCAAAGAATAAGGTGGCACCAGACAACATTCCAATTCTACAGAAACTGAAGAACCCTCCACCCTTCCAAATAAAAAAGAAGAGAAACTTCTACAGGAAAAAAACACTACAAAAATAAAAAATAAACAGATCACATTAAATGCTGCAGCTATTTTTAGGCTCAGTCTTCTACTATGAATTGTCCTAAACCATAAACTAACAGCTAAGCAATGGTTCTTCCATTTGTTCAAAAAGAACAAAACTAAACTAACAGCAGGCCACTACGCCGCCAACAAACCAATCAGCTGCCTGCCAACCGCGACTCCTCCCTCCGGACGTTCCAGCAACATGGCAACGTAGTCAAAATCCTGCCTCTTTTACTTCATAAAACTAGGTCGATCCACCTGCCGTCACACCACCACATCAAATCGTCAGAACCCGAACCAGACTCAGCTTCCCAAACACCATCCACCCCGACCATGAATGCCCATGCCAACATAAATATCCTGCCCAACCACTGAAACTTACAACCACATCTATCACATCACCACGGGATATTTCATAGAGACCTCAACCATGCCCCTCAACACGACCACTCGGCACCCACATTTCCTAAACCGCACTAATGGATACAGATCTACCACCAAAAATCCGACACGATATTTCTACCAGTCCCCCTTCTCAATTTCTATTTATCAAAAGCCCTGCAGGAATGGCTCCCCTCCATATCCGACACACCTCTCCGTCTATATACACCAAACACGGATTCGGACCAGTAAGCCGCTATTCATTCCCCTCTTCTCCAAACCAACAAGACCTAGAGACACACGCACCACATCCAAGACTGCTAACAACCCAACCACATTCCAACTCCAGCCTCCACAGTCCCTCAAACACAAACAAAAACACGCACGACTGACCACACACTCCACATTGACAGCTAGAGCTACAACTATAGTAGTTTCCATAAATAAGCAAAGGACCTTATCAACATCTGCTGCCCTCTAAGCCTCGTACGCAACCAAATGCAGTGACTAGCCAGTGCGGTCACCAGCGGCAGGGTAGGGCCTGAATCTGGCATCAGGACCTCGCTGTGTCTGTCTGCCTGCCACACCATATCCCCCACCATAGCCGGACGTCCCGTTCACCGCTCCGTCCGCAGACGCACCTCCGCCCACGCCGAAACCCCCTCCAGTACCGCCTCCCACCGATCCAGTCGCCGCAGAATTATACGACTCCGTCCCAGAAGATCTCCACGTGTTGTCGGCGTAGCCCGAATAGGCATCGCCGTACCCTCCCCCGTAGCTACCGCTCCCCGTCCCCGCCGCGCTCGTCCCGTAACCTCCAGCGCTCGAGCCGTACTGACTCCCCCGTCCGCCATACCCACCCGAAGAGCCGTACCCGGCGTCGCTGCTGCCGTAACCGTAACCCCCGCTCCCATAGCCCGAGCTCACTGCAGCCCCGGCGCCGCTACCGGTCGTGCCCCAAGCCGCATTGCCGTAACCCGTCATGCTCGAGTTCCCGCTGCCCCCGTAGCCCGTCGAGCTCGCGCCGGTGCCGTAACCAGCACCTCCACTTCCCCACGCACTCCTGCCACCGCCGGGAGCGCTGCCATACCCCGCACTACCTGCACCCCCGCTGCCGTAGCCTGCAGCGCTCCCGTAACCACCCGCGCCCGGCGCGCTACCGTACCCTGCACTACCGTACCCTCCCGCGGCGCTGCCATAGCCCACGCTGCTGCCATATGCGCTGCCCCCGTACCCGCCGTTCATGCCCGCGCCGTACCCACCGCTGCTCCCGAAGCCCGCACCACCGTAGCCAGCCGCGCCGTACCCAGGGTACCCCCCGCGACCGCCAGGGCTCGGGCCGTAGCGACTGTCGCCGCGGCCCCCGTAGCCACTGCCCCCGCCGGGACTCCCTCCGCCGTAGCCCCCACCCTGGCTGTACCCCGATCCGTAATTGCCTCCGCCGCGCCCGCCTCCGCCTCCGCCGAAGCCTCCCGTGGCCCGCCCGCCCGACCCTGCACTCAGCTCCTTCGGAATGGCCTTCTTCACCTCCACCATCTTGTCGTTGAGCTCGTGGAACGACTTTTGGATCACGTTCTCAACTGCATCCTCAGAATCAAACGTGATGAAGCCAAAGCCCCGAGGCCTTTGAGTATTGTGGTCATACATAACAACCACATCTGTAATAGAACCAAACTGCTCGAAATACTTTTTGAAGTCATCCTCTGTAACGGTCGAGGCTAAGCCCCCCACAAATATCTTCTTTGTCCTAGTCTGAGACGTTGCTGGCCCTTGGCCACCCCCGCTGTTGCTCCTAGGCATATTCTGCTGCTCATCCCTCGGCACAGCTTTTTTCGCTTCCACCTAGAATGAGAAAAACGATTTAAGCAAGACAGGCTACACTAGTTATATAACTGCCGCGGGCTCCAGACACCGACCGACTGACACATCCTCATGCACCAACGCCATACCACACGCACGGACTCACTCCACCAGGAACCTCATCGCAGCATGCATCCCTCGCTCTCTCGCTCACCCTCACCCTACTTCGTCGCTGCCCTCTCTGCTCTGTTCCGCTCTATAGCGACACACGCAGGCCTCACCCACACCACCGAACAGCCTACCACCTACGCTACGGGGTCCCAAGAACATTACTCACCGTTCTTCCGTCGATGGTATGCTTCTCGCCTGCCACGCGATCCGCCACGCCGGGGTCCGCGAAGATGACGAAGCCGAAGCCGCGCGCGCGTCCCGTGGCGCGGTCCTTCATAATAACCGTCTCCGCGACCTCCCCATACGACTTGAAGTAATCGCGCAGCTTCTCCTCCGTGGTCTCCCACGAGATCCCTCCGATGAAGAGCTTGCCCTGATCGGAGTCCATGGCGTCCCCTTCCCCGTCCAGCGTGCCTGGCGGATTGCCCGGCGTCAAAAAAACGACTGAACCCACGACGCGATCGAGGCTACTCCACACCGCTCAGCAAATGCAACCAAGCTCGGCAATAACAGACACAGATACAGACACAGACGCACGGTGAAGACGAATGTAGGCGACAACCCCCATCCGACGCGCGAACCACAGGCCGCGGTAGGGCGGGGAGGAGCGGGATCCTGCGCTAGGGTTGCAAGGAGAGGAAAAACACAAAAGGGACGAAGAAAGGAAGTGCAGCCAAAGGCAAAGGCAATGGGGGGAGCACCAAGGTTGCGAGCCTGCCAGCCGGGAAGGCGACGACGGCACTGGCCAAGAACCGGCAACTTCTGTCCGTCGGTCGGTCCGTCCGTCCGTCCGGTTCACGGTTCACCTCGTTGATTTGGGTTTAGGGCCATTTCAAAATAAATCTTTACTTTTCCTCAAAAGTAATGTAGGCGTTTATTGTTCTGTTTTTTCCTTTTCAAAAGAATCAGTTTGTTTCTATTTCTATTTTATTTTTCGTATATATATATATATATATATATATATTTTTTTTTTTTTTTTTAAATTTATTTAGGCCTATATGTTAGTATTGTTCAGTGAGTAAGACACTTAAAACCACAAAAAGTCATTTGAATGATTTCTTTTAATCCCTAAACGTCTATAGTCTTCTCCAAAATTGATGATTTCGAAAGAATCAATATAAAATATTCTAGTATAGAGTACTGTTTGGAAGATTATTTTGGTGTCAATTTATGAATAAAAGTTGTAGATTTTGAATTTTGAATTCCATCTATACAATTAGATTCACCAATGCTATCGATCATCAATATTTTTTATTTTTTATTTTCAAAGGAAAATTCTAAAATTTGATTATGAACAAAATATCATCATTTTATGAGTAAAATTTGTTGGAATGGATTTGAAATGAAACAATATTGACTTAGTCAACCACTTGACATACTTCCACATTTGTAATTTTAGAAAAATATGTACTTTGCTAACACCAAATCCAACCATTAGATAGGATAAGAACTTGACAAGTTTCTCCCTAAATTAGGATGACTTTCATCCAAGCTATAATGAGAAAGAAACAAGAATATGAATTTGTTCATTGTCTTGAAATTTAGACTTCAGAGCCCTTAAAAGTTAAGAACAGCTAAAACATATGAAAACATGCGATTTGGCACTTGAATGCCACGTCAAATTTTCAAGGGTCCATGTTACCTCAAACCATTTACAAGAAGACACGTATCACATTTTTTCAAAAATGACTTAATTTTTGCTGAATCTAACCTTCACATAGGGTATACATAACTAGAATACATTAAGCATTAAATATTGTTCCTATTATTCAACTCGTCAATTTTTTTTTTATAATACTTAATGTTCCATATACTTTCAAACTCAATATAAAAGCATCATCAAAAATTGTCTTAGTGTTGATTTAAGATACTTGTTTGAATTTAACATTTATGTTACAGACTAGATTCAATTGGATCCATGAATGAGAAGAAATTTAAGTAGGCACATGTTCTATATTGAAGTCAATTTCGTACACAATTAATTCAAACCAATAATTTCTTAACAACTACATAACATAAGCTCTAGTGAAAGACAAAGAGATTTCAAACATGCATTTTATGGATAAGATATAAATAAACTACAAATTCTCAAAGTGCTAAAAATGGGTGTATCCAAAATCAACTCTAGGCTCTTACAAATACATGGTGTAGATATATGACAAGAATATTGAGGTGTTGCGTTAAAAAGGGTCACAATTAGGTGCAACTATCGTAGTTGTTCCATTGAATTTCCTAACTTTTACGTAATTATGTGTAATTCCAAACAAGAACTACAAAACTTCAACATTTAGCGACGACTAAGACTTCAAAAAGTTGTTCAAGCACATAGTCTGTGAAACTGAAGAAAAGAGGATGATACCACTTTAGTGACAACTACTCCCAATCTAAGGTAGGAGGTTCTAAAAGAGCATAGGTAATAGGTTCTAAAACCGACTACCTCCTCAAATGTACACTGCTTGTACATGTTGCCTTTTCATAGCCTCTAGGTGTACGTTTTAGTAGGTGGTCGGTTTCAATTAGAGCCCTATGCCATTTCAACTTCAAAATTTCATAACTAATTCTACAAAGTTCTTAAAAATATGAAACGACTTGGGTTAGATGCCAATTCCTCTTGTCTTTCAAGGGAAATCTACTGAAAAACAATTCAAGAATTTCAAGAAGCTTCACCTCCCCAAAATTCAGTTTCAACCCGTAGGTGTGCAATTTACTTCACTAGGCGCCAAAAAGAGAGCATTGTGAATACTAGAGGTAGTCACACCTTCTTTACCAAGCAAATGGAGAATCAAATGAGATGAGCTTGTGAGCAAAAACATGAGCCAATGGGGAGCAGTATTGGGTGAAGAAGGTGGGACATCTCTTTTTTTGTTGTTTGGAGAACAAGAGTGGAGAATGCAAAACCAAATTTAGAAGCGCAGAACACGCAACCGATGCCGAATGCAGGATCAAGGCGCAAAAACGTGCAAGCTGAGCAGGACACACGATGAAGTGCAAAACGTGGGTTTCAACACAAAAGAAAACAAGTGAAACACCGCAACGTGAGCTCAAGAGTGGAATATACTTGTTGTGCAAAGCAACCTCACAAAGACTTTGCACGTAGAAATAGACGTCTGAAGCTCGCATTGGACTTACATCCATAGGATAACTGCCCAGTAATCGAGCTCAAGAAGGAGTCGCAAACTCCTGCACGACCAGAAAACCATACTACCACCGTCGACAACTCGAAGCAGAAAAATATCGTCGACAATTAACTTGGACTTTTGTAAGCAACGATAGATCCCTTGGCACAAATTGAACTGCCAAAGTACATGAGCAATGTGGGAGGACCGAGTGTATAAAGTATAGAGTACACTAAGTAAAAATTCAAGACCTACAAGTTGAGAAGGGAATGCGCGCATGCTAGATCACTTCCATCTTTAAATATAACGATGTAATGAAGACAGCCGCCGGTGTAAAATCTCTTCGTTCATGGAGAACTCAAAAAACAAGTCGCTGTGGTTCAAATTCATCAGATTTGAGTACAATGACGAGGCTTCTCATAGATGAGTCTAAGAAACACAACGTTGGGCACTCAATGTGGAAGGCAGATCGAGGAGAACCTTGAATGGTCTGTCAATCCTTGGAATAATAGGCTCGCGGGCGAGCATTAGAAACCTAGTAACATTATCGAGATCATCCTGCAGATTCCATCATCACACAAGTAACTTGAGAAGAAGAAACCTTCACTTTGTGTCGGTGTACAAGCTCAAACAAGAACGCTCATGTGAAATGGAATTCAAGGACCGGTTAACCCCTAAAGGACCAAGTGTCCGTTCAACGTACGCAAGAAATCTCGGGTAGGTTCCTATGAAGTCATTTTTGGTCAGATGTTCATGAAATTTGGACACAATGTACATATATGTGCCTCCTTCGTGAAAAAATAATTTTTTTCCCAATCGGGTGCCCGGATCAAAAGTTATGCTGCCTTGAACTTTTGGGGCAGCTCGGGCAATTTGGGAATCTTTGGAGAATCTTTTGCAGAAAAGCTCATCAACTTTTGAAATTTGGCATGTATGTAACTAATAAAATATGGCATACAATTGTCCAGAAATAAACAAATTTAAATACTCAAATCACATTCTAAGCGTAGTCAAACTTTGTTAGCTATCTTGGGGCGGTTTCAAAAAAAAACATATTCTTCTAACTTCAAACGTTATAATCTTTCAATCCACACGGTCAAATGGGCTGAAATTTTTTCCACACTTTGGTAAAATACTTTACTTTAGTTTTTTACGGTTGAAGTTTCAAAAAAAAAATTCAATTTTCAGTTTTGATTAACAAACTAAAAAACCACAGTTTTTGACAATATCTCCCTGAATACCCCCCTTGGTCCTTTAGGGGTTAAGTAGAGAAGCAATACTTGAACGACAGGTCCTAAAAAATGCTTGTAATGCCTGAGCTCAGGCCTGGAACTAAATCAACCAAATGAACTCAACCATGAAGATGTTATTCGTGCACAAAACCTGATCAATAATCTCAAGCCAAATATTTTTTCACTGATTGAAGGAGATCTATTGAGCTGCAGCTACTGAACTCGGAACAACGTTCAAAAGAATTGTAAGTTGACATGAGATGGCATTTACCATTAAAAGTCTTTAACTACCAAGAGAATTGATAAGCTATGCTATGGATCATTCATGGCAGCTAAACACTCGAACTTCATAACCGGTTGTTGATTTTTTAACTCTAATGTGGCACCGTCCCATTGGCAACCCGTCACCATTTCCATTATAAATTGCAACTCATAACCTTCTTTCCTTTCAACTTGTTTTCTACAACCTTGGATCATGAAGATCAAAGGTTGTGATTGGAAAATGCACAACCGGTTATATATGATAAACCTATTTTCTGTTAGCGTGGCTCATCGGTTATCTATTACGTATTGTGCTGAGAGATAGTACCTATATACCATCCATTAGGATCTCAAGCCCATTGATGTTTCTGCAGCTCATTTGCAATAGCTCCTATGTCCAAGAGATTATGAGCAGCCATAAACCGCATAAAGCTATTCCAAATAAGATGAGTGATATAATTCATTTGAAATTCCACAAAATATATGTTTGATAAATACTCCTTTCGTCCCTAGAAGATCTTCCGGTTGGACAAAATCTTCAAGATTAAGGTTGAAAATAACGTTGTTTCAACCCGTTTCTAATTATTTTACGGAACTTGTCATTCATTCATTGAATCTTCAAGAACAAAAATGATCATTATTGAGCAACTGGAAGATGATTTCGGAAGAAAAACATTAGGAGAACGGGAAGATCATTTTAGGGCGGAAAAAATAAGACACAATTACAAACAAAGTTAGGAGGTAGTAATGATAATTACAAAGTAGAAACAGTTGCTAAATTTGAGTTCTGCAATTGAAGTGAATGGCTATTCATAAAAAAACATACATGCAAAATCAGAAGTTGAAAAATTGCAATCGAACAAATCTCAAACTTCAAACTTCAAACTTCATATAATTCAATTGTCCAATTTCCAATCTTCATTTGTCGCAATGCCTATTTTAGGAGATTTAAAGGCATGGGAGGGTTGTTTCATGTTTAGTCCCCTTGTTGTAACTAGCCATTGTTGTTAGAATATTTAAGTATTTAAAAATAATAATTTATATTTATATTTTTTAACTTAGAATATTAATTAAATAATATTATCTGACATGACAAAGTCTTGGTCACGTCAAATTGCTGATTTGGCAAAGTTTTTATTGTTCCCCATAATTCTGGAGCTCACAGTCTTTTAATGCCCTTAGATGTCTTCTAATGCTTGTAGCTTCTTTGGTAGCCTTTGATCCCAAGGGGCAAAGGAACCTCTTCACTAAAGGCACCCAATACATTGCTGTTGTTAGACTCTTCTTGGTTCACAATGAACTTGACATCACCATCTTCTTTTAACTTGAAATCATCTTCTACCTTAGGGACAAAAGAAACAAAACTTTATGTTGTGGAGCAAAAATACTCCTTGCAATATGCCTTTGCTTTGATTCAGGAACAGACTACATCTAATGCGGTATGTTTTTGAGCAAAAATACATAGAGTTTAAAAACAAATAGTTGATGGCTTGGATCTTTGTAGAGCTCAAGAGCTTGTTGTAACATATCGTCTATAGAAGTGTTTGATTCGGCTTGTAAGCAAAAAACACTCTTCTGCACACCATTAGATTTTTACAACATCATGCTTCATAATGCTCTATTTCATCTTTGAGAAACATGAAGGACAATCCCCTCTACTACGTAACTGATTTTTGTTATAATAAATTGCAATTCACCTCCAAAATGCTTTGTTTCTTTGACCATTCCCTTGGATGGGATCTTATAAAAGGTGAAAGTAGCTTTGACAAAGTTTAAACAATCCTTTGATGGCAAGGTTCTTCTTCTTTCGTGCCCTTTGGAACTCAATTAATGCCATGATTTTGTTGACCAAGAAATGCAAAAGAGTTTGGAGGATACAACAAATGTTGTATTCTTACTATGTGAGAGTCAAGAAGTGCCATGCCCTCGAGTGTAATATGGTAGGTGCCGTTAACTAGCATTGGAATAGATTTATGTTGAAATTTTTGGACCCACTTGCAACTTACATTGATCTGCCTCAATAAAAGGTGGATTGGGGATGCTCTAAGTTTATAAATCTCTGAGCAATTTTGCAATACACGGAATGAAAAAATGATAGTCTTTAAACCTTGAATCCCATGTAAATCTACATTTTACTAGTCAAACAATATCCAAATCCCATAGATCCCTACTTCCTTTCACCTTAAAAGTAAGATAGGCTTATTTTGCCTTTTTTGCGTTCTTGTTGGATTTCAAAATCTACAACGAGTACTGATTCCGCCATTAGAATTCATAAACTTTTCATACTTTTAACACTTGAGAGCAGGTAGGGAGCGCATGTTCTACTACGCGAGCGACTATAGGTTTTGTTGTGTAAGGCTCAACCTGTGGCTGCTAGCGTGGCAGAATACATCCATGAATAGGAAGATCCTACATGTAGTGGAAAATCAAACAAGTGAAATTAATAAATTACTATCTTAATTTTAGTGTTTTAGGTCGTATGTCCAAATGAAAAAATAGAAATATAGAAAATGAACCACTTATGGAAAAAAAACAATGGATTTTTATCCTCCTTCGTCAAGAACAAACAAATTTTAACTGCCCTACACAAGCTTCTGCTAGTTTGGCTAGCTAAGTAATTAAAGGGTTTAGCCGGTTAGCACTAGTTCTCGTATTTAAAATTCGATATTAAAATTATTCAACAACTATTTCATATAGCTTCAAAAGTAATTTATTGTGAGTCTCTAGAAAAGAGAAGACAAGATCTTTATACAAGTCGGGGAGGGGAGGAGGTAAAACAATCCATGTGGGATATGGAAATTAGGATTAGGAACTCAACCACTCATAGTTAAGTTAAAATAGAAGGAGGATTTGTGTTTGAAGTAGAATTCCATATCTCATTTAGGCATAGTAGAATACTTTTTTTCAAAAAACTTTGAACTTTAAACTGAGAAAAGTTCCAAAAAAACGCTTGAGATTTCAAGCTTCCAATCAAAAGCTATAGAATAAGTTTAGAGAAGGGTTGGAAGGGACATTTTTCTTTTAACATTTTCAAACATCTTCTATGAATTTTGTCTATAAATTTTTTTTGGAGTTTCAAAAATAAAAAATGGGTTTGTGTAGATGAAAGTTAGCTTGACTTCCCAACTTTCCATAGTTCATAGGTTTCTGAAAAATATTTTTTCTTCTATGCTCAAATGAGGTCTAAAGTTTCACTTTAAACACAACCCCCTTTCATTTTTGACAATGAACAATCAAACTCTCATCTTCAAATTGTCTATGCAATTATGCTCAGACTCACTTCAAATTGTCTATACAGTTAAATTCTCAAGGCCAAACATTTGGTATAGGTGTCGATGAAAAAGGCTTTGTACTCCGGGCATCTTTCCCTTGACATGATTGCTAAGATTAGACATTGTCTTTATTTTAACTAATTGCTTTTGCAAACTTAAGTAAATGACAGGAATGCCTCCCTTCCCCCCCAAATTAGGTTTCTTACCAAATTAGATGTTTGAGTCTAAGGTAGAAACAACCCCAAAAGCATCCTTGCTCCCATTCTTGTACCCTAGACTACCACTAAATGTGTCCCTAGACTTTAGTTAACCCTTAAACATTGACACAGATGTTTGGCGGACAAGAAATCCTTCTGGTAGGATAGAAGTGCAACTAAGGTTAGTATACCCAAATCCGCTCATTGACCTTTTGCCGTTCAAATGTACCCCTGTATCTCATGTTCAAGCAGAAATGTACCTCCTGAATACATACCTTATTTCTGAACCCTTAAAAAATAAGGCATGTACTTCACAGATACATTTATGTTGTAAAATGAGTGGAGCATGTTCATTTGAACATGCAAAAGGTCAACGAGTGGAATTGGGTATACTTACCTTATTCATCTTTGGCACTTTGGAAAATCATAAAATTTCATATTGCATCCGAAAAAAATTAAAAAAAAAAAAAAAATATATATATATATATATATATATATTTCAAGAGTTTCACTTGCTAATACTACCAAAAACATTATTGTTAGGAAAAGGTGCCTCCAGCTATGCTGAATTGCTTATATTGACGGTTCTAGGCGACAAGCGAAATGGCCATGTGAAACGAAGGGCTCGTTCACTGGAACGCGCGGCTCCCTGCCCGCTCTCTAGTACGAGGGAATCTTCCCCAAAGGTAGGGTGGTGAGTTCAGGCATGTCTCGCATTTGGGCGTCAGTTCACAGCCCTCTCCTCTCTTCGTGCAGGGTTGGCAGATCCTCAATTCGGACTTAGGGTTTGAGGGACGAGGCCCTCTCTGGCCAGAACCCAAATGGTGATCAGCTCCAATTGTGAGGGCATCTGAGTGATCTCCCGACGCTTTCCTGCCGCCGTTCGCTATGGATGCCACCCAACGTCCTGCTGTTGTTATCGATAATGGAACAGGGTAACATCCCCTCTTCTACATCTCCTTTTGGGTTCCCTTTCTCTGCTCTAATCGTGTGACTTTTTGTTGCTGTGCTGCTCTCGCTCGATTTGGTTGATTCTCTTCTCGCCACTAACTTGGTGGCTTCCGCCCAGTCGCGCGCGGTTCCTATTATGTCGTTCTTTTGCGCGATGACCTGGATCTGCTCAATACCGATTCTTTGAACTCAGGATTAGGTTTTCTTGTCTTGATCGTGCAAAACGGTTTTTAGGGTTTAGGGTTTAGGGTGAATGTTACATTCGTCGCCATGTACGCGATGAATAAAAAAGTGTTACTCGGAGCCGTTTCAAGTCTTTGTTCGGAGCCAGTCGTAAGCGCCTCCTTGTCATAATTGCTCTGTCTGATCTTTCATTACATGACTAATCTTCTGAGTAATGTTTTCGAAAGATCTGACTAATTATGAGTTTGGGGACTATTTAACGGCGCTCGTTGTGTGCCTCCCCAATAGAATCTCATGGAATAAAGCTGCAGGTACACGAAGATGGGATTCGCAGGGAATGTCGAGCCGTGCTTCATCATTCCCACAGTCGTGGCAGTCAATGAGTCATTTTTGGGCCAATCCACTCCGAAGGCAGGCACGGCTGCGTATCACAGCGCAGGAGTGATGGCTGATCTGGATTTCTACATTGGTGAAGAGGCACTGGCCAAGCAACATGCAAATGCCTATACTCTAAGTTATCCCATCCGGCAAGGGCAGGTATACATTTCAAGCTTTGTATCCCGAAAAATGGGTCTTTCGATGGTGATGCATTCTGCAATATATTGAAACAATTGTAGGATTGTATCTCATATTTCTGATAGGGTTCATCTTCAAGGGGCCTTAATGGCAATCATCCGCTCGTCTCGCAGATTGAGAACTGGGATACTATGGAGAGATTCTGGCAGCAATGCATTTTCAATTATCTGCGATGCGACCCGGAAGATCATTACATGTTACTCACTGAGAGCCCCTTGACAGCACCAGAGAATCGGGAGTACATGGGTGAAATCATGTTCGAAACGTTCAACGTGCCAGGATTGTATATTGCAACCCAAGCAGTGTTGGCTCTTGCAGCTGGCTACACGACCTCGAAGGTAGAAGTTTGCCCTTTCTTGGGTTTACCGTTGAGCTCCTAGCGATTCACTGAGAATGAGGTCCTGTGGCCTTTTGGATGGATAAGTGTATTGATGTGGGTCTGTATATTCACGACCTAGATCACGTGAGGGCCCAGGCCGAAATATTTGGTATCAACTTATTCTGCTTTTGTTGTTGAATATAATAGCGGACATTGCTGAGAGTAGGGGCCTTTGCGGGTACAAATTGTCGGGGCTGAATGCAGTTGGAAATGACGGGGGTGGTTGTGGATGCTGGTGATGGCATGACTCACGTTGTTCCTGTAGCGGACGGCTATGTTATTGGCAGCAGCATCAAGTCCATTCCTATCGCAGGCCGGGATCTCTCCAATTTCGTTCAGCAGTTGATGCGAGTAGGAACCAAAACCCTACTCTATTTACCTCCAATCTCTTTAGAATCCTGTAGCATGTTTGATGTTCACTCTATGATAGAATCGTACCTGATATGACGCATCCCAAGGAATCAGCTGACTTACTTCAGTGTCTTTTTGGAAAGCGTTCCCTTGAATATTTGAATGACTACAGCCCACAAAAGGGGTTTTGGTTTGGGAATATCTAATGAGTTGACTGGTAATCTGCTCTTGTTTAATTCCAGGATCGGTGTGAACCTGTGCCCCCAGAGGATTCCCTAGACGTGGCCAGGAGGGTTAAAGAAATGTATTGCTACACATGCGCTGATATTGTCAAGGTAAAGTTACTACTTATTGAATTGAAAGATGCTGAGGACCTGCTCGCAGATTGATTTCTCCGGAGCAGAACGTCTCAATTGACAGTGCGGCTGCTCTTGTGGTTGTAGGAGTTCGGTAAGCATGATAAGGAGCCGTCCAAATACATCAAGCACTGGAAAGAAAACAGCTCTAAAACGGGGGCAGCCTTTTCTTGTGATATAGGATACGAGAGATTCTTGGCACCGGAGGTCTGGATCCTTGGGAAACGTGATTCAATTTTCTATTTTCACATACGATGAAGGGAATGCAGAACACTGAGGAGTTTGCATATTGGAGGAATTTTTTTCTTTCGTGAATCACATGGAGGTTGTTTTGTGACTATCAATATCATGTGGTTGAAGGAAACATCAATCTGAGACGATTAACCCCTTGGTAATGCTGAAAGAGTTCTACTTTTGTATTGCATAGGTGTTTTTTTCACCAGAAATTTACAGCAGTGACTTCACAACACCTTTGCCCGAGGTGGTTGACAATTGTATACAATCGGCTCCCATCGATAGTCGTCGTGCCCTATACAAGGTTTTTATCATATTTCTTGTTTTTACTATGCATAGATGTGTTTCCTTGCTCACATTGATTGTTGGTGATTGCTCTATCCATCTATTAAGCGTTCTTTGAAGTTATTAGCTTGATTATATAATGCGCCTTTAATATGCTATAATGCGATTTAGTAGATTACTGTATTAACAATGTACTTGTGAATCACTGTTAACCCACGGCTTGCTGTATTTTATCAGAATATAGTCCTATCTGGTGGTTCCACAATGTTTAAAGATTTCCAGCGAAGACTACAAAGAGATATAAAGAAACGTGTAGATGCGCGTACTTCAGTTTCAGAGAGCAAAAGTGGGGGTGATCATACAGTAAGTCTGCACTGTTGACGAGTAATTCCCTTGTGTTAATGTTTCTCACATGACAGCTGAGACCTTGGTGTTTCTGAACTAGAACATATACCCCAATATCACCTAGTAAAGTGGAGTTTGTTTGTTTCTTGATTTTTTCTTCTGCATTTGCTTCTTTCTCCTGCTTCATCAGCGCACCTTTGCAGCCTGTCCCTCATTTGCAGATAGTTTGGTGTAAATCAACCACTTATTTATTGTTGGTGTGAGAGCTTCTAAAAGCGTGTTTCTGAGAGCTTTGTCGTTTATCAGCAGCCTCAGGCAGTTGAAGTAAATGTGGTGGGACACCCAATGCAACGTTTTGCTGTTTGGTTTGGAGGTTCTCTCCTGGCTTCTACTCCCGACTTCTATAATGTAATTTCGTCACCTTTTTCCTCAGCATTTGGTTGTTGTAAGCAAACTCACAACATTGGCACGCATAGTCGGCCCTTGCAGTGAGGTCCATTGAGATGATCTTCGTTTGGAAGTGTTTTCTGAAGTGTTAGTAGTTCTTTCCTGTCCATCAAACTTGGGGATGTTTAAGCATTTCTTCCTGGACTTGCTTTTCATCTACAGGCTTGTCATACAAAAGCGGAATATGAAGAATATGGCTCCAGCATATGTCGCCTCAATCCTGTCTTCAAGGGTATGTGATGATTTTATTTCGGGCTCATTTCAATCATATTTTCCTGTCTTGTTCGTAATGTCTACTATGCAACGTTTTTGCCCATTTTGCCCAAGGAACGTGACGAAGTTTCTCTTGGGTACCCTTGCAGTGTGACAGGTTGGACCAAGCTCTCATTTGCCGGGAATTCAGTTTCGTGCAGTTGGTACTGCATGGAATCGTGGTACTGATATGGCGGTTTGGCCGTGTACTATCAAGCGAAGTGGGCTAAGAAATTAATCAATGCAGCCGTTTCGAAAGAGTTGCAAGATGTATGTTTGCGTTTGTGCTTTGAATGCCTAAAGGTAGTTGTAGAGGAGAGAACAATATCCAAGGTGGTACCATATCTCTTCGCCTAGGCCATGCGAGTGTCAATGGTACCTGAATGAACCCTATATGGCTAGTTCCCAAATTCCTCCTCGTTGGGTGTGATCTTACAAATTTCTGAAATTTTTCAATGTTCCAAAATGGTGTAGAAATACAACTTGTTAGGCTTCGCTTTTGTTGTTCAAATCAAATACCATATATGGATATTATGAAAACTAAAATCAGGATTTGACCTCTGCCCATTCATTTTGAGATGTGGGGATCTTTAGGGGTTAACCCCTCACCTCCCAAGGCGTAACCATGTCAAAAAACAACCTTACTTTTCAATTGTTATAAGTTTAAATGTGAGTAAGGTATGAAATCTCAACCGTACAATCTTGTAGTGTGCATTGTCTTAGATGGTGTAAATCAAACTTGGGGTCATTTGACTGTATAGATTGAAAGATTATAATGTTCTATTGTTAAAAGAAGATGCTGAAATCAACCTAAAAACACATTTGGAGGTGAAATTCGATTTCTAAACCTATTCAAATGAAAAAAATTTAACTACAAAGTGTTTCAAAACCAAAAGACAAACACTTTGTTGGAAGAAAAAAAATCATTCAATTGATTCATTGTGTTTGCAAAATTGTTTTGAAATGTCAAAAAATATTGAAAAAAGTAGTAAAAAAACACATCTATAGTTGAACTTACCTCTACTAAAATGTGTTGCAGTCAATCAGAACTTCGTGAATTGATCCGAAATTTGTACCATATGAACTAGATTAGTATGTGCAACTTCTCCAGCAAAAATTATTAAAAACAAACCTTGTCTAAAGAAGTTATGAGCCGTTGAAGTTCACTGTAATGCAAAAATGTTTGGATTTGAACTTTGAATTGCTCCCAAGCATTCAAAAAAACTTGAATTGACATGAAAATTATAACACAGTAATTAGACTTTATGGGGAACAAAATCCAACAAATTTTATCGAAAACTAACATTTGATGAAAAAGATACAAGTGTCCAAAGTTGCAGCCATTTTAATGCAATGTGGTGAACTCAAATTGAACCTACAAACTCCGAACGGCTTTTAAGAACTCAGTACATCTTGGATAGATCTAAAAATTATACAACAAAAAATAGACTAGTATGCACAACTTTCCAACAAGTTTGATTGAATTTGGACATTGGATGCAAAAGTTACAGCACTTTGAAGTTGATTGCTAGATTGTGTGAGGACGCTTTTGGTCCCTTTGGACGGTGAGGGGTTAATGTTAGTTATGTAAGTACACTAACACTGATCTTGTAACTGCAAGAAAAAAGTGGATTTCTGTGTGCTCACAAATTTTTATGAAGTGAACTGAAGTGGCTGTAATTTTTGGAAGCACAATGAATCAGTTTGAATTTCAAAAGTAATCATTTCAGGAGGCTGAATGTGAAATTTGGATCAACAAAGGTAGGGCAGTAACCTAAATCAGCTAGCTTGCCAGATCTGATTGCAGATTTTACGAGCCTTGAGACTTTACCGTTATATATATAATTTCTCATAAATAAAATTAAAAAAACATAATTTTTTTTTTTCCCAAACCTTTCTATTTACTCCTAAAGGACTAGAGCAAAGTTTTGGCATAAATCGTCTGAACCTGCCACCTTTTAGGGCCGTGAGAAAAAGAAAAAATAAATAAATTTTAAGTTTAACCATACCAATTTTGTACATGATTATCGTTGTGAATTGAAAGATTATAGTGCTTGAAGTTAGAAGATTTTTTTTTTTCCAACCCTATTTGATAGTGTTAGGTTTTAACTTCTAGAGTGAGATTTTAGTACTATATACTTAGTTTTTTTTTGATAGTTACATCCTATTTTATCATGTATAAGTTACATATCTATCAAATTTTAGAGGTAGATGTGGAGTTTAGCAAGACATTCCTTTACTTTCTTGATTGCTTGTTTTTTGGGGGGTAACATAATTTTTTTATTTAGGCACCTATTTGGAAAAGAATCATTTTTTTGTGTAGGGGATACATGTCCACATTTTGTGTCAAAAATTCAAAAAGATCTATTAAAAATTGACATTATAGGACTTTATCCAAATTTTCAGTTGGTCATAGTGACTACTTGGTCTTATAGGGACTAGTTGAAAACTCTAGTATCTATGATTATGGTGACCATGGTCATTTACAGACACAACTATCCTAATGAGATTTTTCTGCACGGGACTTATCTTAAAATAATCTCTACAGAGTGGTGAATCTATTTAGTCCTATACACTACACCCTTAAGCATCCACACTTTAGGCCTTGACATCCGTACCATTGACCTTTGCACCATTTGACATTGCAAGCTCTAGATCTTAATTTACAACAATCCAATTGACCTTCCACTAAAACTAGTTGTACCATTGTTCATACGTAGAAGCTCTGATTGTCATCAACTCTAGAGATTCAAACCAAAACTATATCTGCCAACATTCCTCGTGCCTTTTCCATACAAACATCCAATTATAGCATCAACGCATTGGACACCTAAATTTTCAGAGTCTCTATCACATGACAACATACAGCCTTGTAGTTGGCATCCCACCCATTCATTGATAAAACATGTATGCCCCTCATGTATGTTTAGGAAGCTTTAATTGATCCATAGTGGCTTTGCGGACCTTTACCTATAGCTTCTAGAAACGGTAACAAGTGCATCTTCACATTTATAGATGATTTTTCTCGTAAAACCTAGCTTTATTTTTTCTTTGATAAATCTTAAACCCTAATTTGTTTCAAGCAATTTAAGGCTCAGTTAGTTGAGACATCCACCCTATACATTGGTACCCTTAGGAGTGACAAAGGTTGAGAATATACCTCTACCAAATTTATTTCTTATTGCATGGATCAAGACAATGTCTGGTAATTGACGTCTAGATATTCCCTCACCAGAACGGGATAGCAGGATGAAAAAACCGCACCTTCTTAAAAGGAATTCGTAGTGTTGTCATCGGGACACAAATTCCAAAAGCATTTTGGGAAGAGGTAGAAAACATAATAAACTATTTCCAAAACCATTGCTCCACCAAAGCTCTTAAACTTCACACACTAGAGGAAGTCATCACTGGCCTCAAACCTCATGTTGGCCACCTCCACACTATTGGCTGCGCAGCTTATTGTTACATACCCAGTAGCAAATGTCACAAATTTTGATCTCAAAGCCACTCCTACCATTCTCAAAGTCTATGATGAATACAACTAGGCATATTGATACTATCACCTCCATGCTAGAAAAATCCTTATCAATCGGGATGTCCAATTTGATGAGCATAGTTTCCAGCTATCTTCTCCTAAAACCATAACCTTTCTTGATAAACTATTACCTCTAGGTGATTGCAAAAAGACTGGTACTATTTTTTGTCACAATTAAAGTAACAAAGTTAGTTTTTGTTAAACTTTTTGGCAGTAGAACCCCATGAACTTGAAATTTTTATTGGAAATGGTTAACTTGATTGTTATCATATTCCTTATTTTTTAGAAATTTAAGAAAATCATTTTATTTTTAAAAGTCAATTTTGCTAATTTGTCACACTTTGAAGTTTAGGATTTTTTTAGTATTGTGGAGTACCAAAAATTAATGATTTAAAACTAAAATTTCTATGGTCTACTCCCACAATAGAGGGACATGTATCTACCAAAGAAAATCTAAAAATACATTATTTTATGACCTCCATATTTATACAATTTGCATGTTCACTTCTAAGCATTAAAGATGGTTTTGATTTCTACATTTTGGTGAAATGTGATCACTATCAAGTCTTTACAAATGGCCAATTTTAAGTTTTTTTGTTTATGATTTTCTAATTATTATCCATTTATACCTAGTTGTATCTATTTTTTGTGACAAACTGTCTTTATTTTTTAACAATATTTTTTAATACTTGCAAATAGTCAGCGATACTAGTAGCTGTCTATTTTTCATATCAATAGTTGAGATTGTTCAATTTCAGAGTACTCATAGTACTCATAATACTGAACATAGAAATTGCAGTTTTGGCAAAATGCTACCAAAAATGTTTGGTCTTTCTTGCAACCACCCCTCTTTCTTTATCCCAATACCCACCAATCTCATCTCTCCAACTGCTCTGGATAGTATTCATATCCCTTAGCCTCTCCTTCACCAAACAAGCCTAGTCTTTTCTTCTATCGCAAACAACTTCATCCCGACATCTTTTCCCACCACACTCACTCCTGTTTTCTTACAAACAATACATCCCACCTTCCTACCTATAAACCCTATCTTACTCCTTGATCTTGATCCCGACCTTGCTTTTAAAGACCTTATTCACCTAAACCCTATTGTCAACACTTTGCTCCTAGCTCCATGCCATTTAGAAAGCCTCCACCGTCAAAACATTAGATTTCTTGGCTGCAACCTTTTTCTTTCAACATATGATTTTGACATTTGTATGTTAGCCACCACCCTTGCTGAAATTGTATCCGTAGAATAAAATGAAACCAACATCACATTGAAACATGCCACAAACGATCTAAGGTGGCGCTTTGCAATGCAAGTAAAAATGGATTCCATATAAAAAACAAACAAACATGGGAATTAGAACCTTTACCACCTAGCAAACGAGCAATTACATACAAATGGATATTCAAGTTAAACCAAGGAGAAACGACCAACCTCCTATCAAAAAGGTCCACCGTGTTGCCCAAGGTTTTGAATAATGATATGGCATTGACTTCAACAAAATATTTGCATCTTTCATTAAGTCGGCCACCATCCGCATCACCATCGCTTTTGCTGCTGCCAAACACTGGGACATTTACTACATGGACGTTTGTATAGCATTTCTACATGGCCTCCTTAAAGAACGCATGTATATGGGCCAGCTACATGGCTTTTGAGTTCAAAGCAAGGAAAATCTAGGTTGTCACCTCAACAAATTGTTCTATGGCCTCAAGTAGTGCCCAAGCACCCCGATATGATCAAATTAACGTTGCACTCCATTGAATTGGTTTGCAACGCAATACATCAAATGGCATCATTACATGCATCAAGATAATGAGATTCTCATTGTGGGAGCCCGAAAAGTAAGATAAGTCTTGATTAGTGAGGAAAGTAGAGAAAGGAGTTAATAGGGATACAATTTTTGATTTATCTAAGGGTAATCTAAACACCTTACCACAATTAACGTTCCATACTAATAGAGTAATGGTAGATAGATAATTAGGTTAAGACCAATAGTTAAAGTTTCTTGTTCTTATTGAGAACCGGAATCGGGTTGAGATCCGAGATCGTTCTAAATACCGGGGCCGGGTTTCAAAATATAACGGGAGGTATCTTTTTGGGAGTTACCATTCGGGAGAAGAAAAGTTGCCCAGTTAGTTAGCAAAGGAGAAGAGCAAATCCGAATCCGGATCCGAATCCAAGTTCCAACTCGACTTGGAAGAGGAAGAGGAATTTGACTTGGCCTTGATTTCTCCGTCCAGCTTTAAGGGGAAGACTTTAGCTAAGGGTAAGACAACTAAGCCTTCAACTAGTAGAAAACAGTCACTAAGAAAGGGCGTCTCCAAAACCGAGGGACCTTCTTCAAAGAAAGATAGAAAGTAGAAGTAGAAGTATGAGTTCTTAGGATAAGCCTAGGAATAGTAGGCCGGAAGTACAGTAAAGTAAAGTAGAGTTCAATTCAGTTAACTTAATTATAGGAAAGTAAAAGATAAATGTATTTCAGTTAAGTGAAGGAAAGTTAAAGCTTTTGAGTATTAGAAAGTTAGTTGACAGCTACTTTTTGAGATGCATGCACCTAGACGTGAGTTTCTATAATTTTAGAATCTAAAGATCCACCTTTGGTGGATTGTCTTGTAGTTAGACAGTTAGTTTGGAAGGATAAGGAATGATCCTGGTCCTCTTTTTTTTTATCCTTGGGCCTTTTAGGATTCCTTCGGATTAGTATTTAAGGGTTGGAAATTAGTTTCAACTCCGGGGGCGTTTTCATATTCTTATTTTCATATTTCATCTTGCAAAGAAAGCTAGGATTTCTACTCCATTGAGTACTGGTCTGAAAATTCTCGGTCTTGTGTGAGGGGTTAGGTGGTGCTTTGACCATTGCTAGTTCTAGTGGCTTGGTGGTGGGAAACTTGAGAGGAGAAGCTACCCCTGGATTCTGTCTAGATCCTGTTTTAGGAGTATTGGAATCTGGTTGATAAACCTTTGTGTAGTGGGAGGAAATTCTGATTGTTGAAGTTTCTTGAGTGTCTTCTGAGTAGGATAGCCTTTCTTAAGTTAGGTAGTTCTTCAGGTGGGAGAGCGAGCGCTAGCCGACGTCAGATGAGGTCCTATTGAATCCGGAAGAGAGGAACATGAAGATAGTCTAGATCTCCTAGTTAGCAAAGTACTATGTTTGGCTTTTGGTATCGGGTTCGGATAGGTCCGTCGTTGTAGTAAGAGAGGATTGTGGAGGTTTCCTGAGTGACCTACTGGTGGGGAGTGATGTCCAGATCAGTTGTGAAGAAGAATTCGCATCTGGGATTTGTTAGCTTGTGTGTTTTGTGTTTTCTCTAAGTGGAACTTCAGTCACTATAATCTATTGAAGGGTAGGGTATACGTTCCCTTCCTCAACCCCAAGAGCAAAACCCTTTGATATAGAGGTTAAACTATTGCATTGGTTACTTGGTTTATTGGATCCGGATCCGGGAAAGGCACAGGATAATGACACTCTTTCCGGTTCCGCATTTGTTAGATCGGATACTAAAGTATTGGGTAGTATTGGACACTGATACTGATTTATAAACCTACTTTGTGTGGGTTTGATACATGAAGAGTATGTGAATTAAAAGGGAAGAAGGTTTAGATGATACAGATAGGGAAATACAGTTCCTAGTTTACAGTTCCGGATTTCTTTTGCCTTGGATTTTGGTTGCTTCCCGTATTGAGAATTCCGGAAGATTGAGGAAACTATGAGTTAAAATCCTGTGGGAACGATACACGAGTCATCTTAGGTGTTTTACGCATGTTTAACATCTAAAGGTAGAATTTGTGCTTTCTTGTGCTATGACACTCATTCTAATGCTATATGTAAACAATCTCTTCATTACTGGAAGTTCTGATAAGCTTATATTATGGCTGAAACAATTCCTTTACACTAAATTTGACATGACAAACCTAGGGAAAATTAAATGTTACATGGGCATTACTTTCAAGCAAATTCTTCTTGACATCTTTATTCATCAACGAGACTACATTGTCTCCATCATGCAAGAATTTGGTATGGGAGATTGTAAATCAACTTCAATGCCCCAACTTGAAGGCCACTTTCTAGTCCCATTATGAGCTCTCTTCCTACTAATTCTACTCATTACTACTGACTAGTTGGCAAGTTAATTTTTCTTACCATAAAGTGACCTGATATTGCCTACACTATTAGAAAATTAAGCAACTAGTTGGCAAACCTTCAAATAGCCCACCTTCATGCCGCTAAACACATACTTCAATACTTGCAAGGCATGCACCACTAACCAAGGCATTTTCTATTGCGCCAATGCTCCCATTGCCATCATCGGCTACAAGACACCGACTAGGGTCCTATCTAAAAACAAGGTGGTCCATGGATGCCTACATCTTTACACTAGCTGGCGTCTCCAACATTTGGCAAAGTAAGTGCCAACTGATAGTGTCTCATTTGTCCACAGGGTCAAAATACTGTGCATTTAGCAAGGAAGCTCAAGAGGCAGTATAGTTCCGACAACTCATTCAAAAACTTCATTGTTACACTCCCACTAAGTTCATAGAGACTTCTTGGACATCCTCACCATTGATCCCACCCTAATGCATCATATTCAACTGCGATAATCAAGGTGCCATTAAACTTCCCAACAATCCTATTATTTATACACAATCTAGGTATATAGAGATACATTATCATTTTATCCAAGAACGCGTTTTAGAAGGGGAAATTCAACTCTGATATATTCATACAAGTTCCTAGTCAGCCAATGCTCTCACAAAAGCCTTTAGGCAAAATCAAGTTCTAATAGCATTGCAAGGCATTGGGATTACAAAGCCACCTTAACTTCCTCCTACCAAAAATCCTAATTTCCAACCATCTTAGCAATCCACAACCCAAAATAGGTACTCTTTAGTCTTTGCTAACAATACAAAACTCTTATGTTTTGCACCTCTATAGCCAAGGACTTCTTTTGAGCAATCTTTGCATGAAAAATACAAGCCTGGTGTTTGCCCCTCTTTACAGCGTAGAATCTATCCTTTGACATTGAGCCTCCCTATGGATTTCTTTGTTCTTCACGCAACTCCCTCCTCTTGGATTCCTATTGAATTACTGTCACGCACTATTGCACCCTACAACCTCTACACCTGGCCACGCCGGTCTGCTCTACTGTGATTGCATCCACTATGTTGAAACAACACTTTACAAATCACATCAAGAATGCAAACAACACCTAGAATAATAGCCTTGCCAAACGTGTTAGCGAACACCTCCAATAAATTATCTTAGCAATTGCATACACTCCACCTCTGCGCGTGCCATTTTGCTTCACATTCTTTGCAAATTATGTCCTATACAGATTGAATTAGGCACATCAATCTCCCTAAGGAAGGGAAGTGCTGACATTATTGTGTATCTAGGGTTTCATCCTTCTAGAATGACTATGGTCTACATGGAAGATATGAAGTTGAATTCACTAGTATATATAATCTAAGGCTAATTCATGTTTAGCTCTCTCTTATTAACCCCTAAAGGTCAAAGACTATGTTTTCACCAAAACCACTCCAAAACTGCTATTTCTGATACAAGTGCCAACTTTTGGGAAAAAAACATTTTTTGAAAAATGTAACCATAGGATCTTGTATCAAACTAGTTTGAGAAGTTGTGGAAAAAAATTCAGGAATTTCCATAATGTGGATTGCAAGATAATAGCATTTGAATTGACAAAAATCCTTTTTTTGTCCTTGCAAAAATCCAGGCAGCTGCACTTCACAAGGTCACATTTGTTTGGAAAATGTCCAAAATGGTGGTTACTCTTTGGATTTATTCTTCAAGGCAAGTTGTCTACATGCTTGAAAAATTTCAGATCATTTGGAATTGTAAAACATATAGAAAAAAATAGTAAGTAGAAAGAGGTAGAGAATGTTCAAAACACTAAATTGTTAAGAATTTAAATATGGAATTGACAAATGCCAATCCCAATGGTTGTAATGTTGTAATAAACAATCAACACCCAATGTTTTTATTTTTTTCAAAAATACTGAAAATTGAGTTAAATAAAAGACTTCAAAGTTTTTCTTAGAGTAGAGATTCCATAACTACCCTCAAACTAAAACTCCTCATAACTTTCATTATTCAAAATGGAATGAATCAAAGTTTCCCACGTATAAATAAATCTAAAGAACCAATTTCAAATTTTTATTTTAGAAAAAAGTGATTCTTAAAGAAATTTTCTCAGCTGCACGGGCTGCCTGTCGACTAATGAAAATGCCATATCATGCATTAACTTTTTAACCACATAGTCAAAAGATATGAAAATTGTTGGGTCTTAAAGCTACTCTTTAGGCACATCTTTCGTGAAAATTTCAGAGAAAAAAAATAAAATTACGGTTGTATTGAGCTGCCCAAAATTGCTATGTTGTCAAAAAAATGGTGTTTGGTCCTTTATGGTTAAATAATGTTAAAATCAATTACTACTGTTATAAGATAGCAACTAGTTTTTCCATTACTAACAGGGTGACAATTGAGCATATGAAATTTGTCTAAAATATCATGGATATATTTATCCTGAGATATAGTGAAGGTTCTGATGGGCAACACATTTTCACATCTTATATATATATTTGATATCTTTATTGTCAGTCATAGAAAAACGACTATATAGTAATATTTTTGTGGCACATAAAAAGTCAAGATCATTTGAAATTAAAATGAAATCATTGATATATAATCCAAGGAATATTAAAAATGAGTGGTGTAGTATGTATATACACATTTTGATCAAATTTACAACAAATAAACTCTTGACTTAAAAGGAGTCAAGGACTTCATACTAATTACAGATGGTTTGTTTGAGACTTTAGAAAGACTTCAATAATTGACACACTTCATAACATTCAAGAGCCTTCAGAGAGGCTGCCTTTGCCTCTCTGAAGTCTTCATCCACGAAATGCATCCACATATTATTAATGTAAGCTTCAGGACCGAGACAATCGCAGTACATTATGGTGCGATTTATTTTTTTGGCTAATTATAGAACAAATAATTTACTAACAAATAATTATAGAGATAGATGGTCTGTCAGAACCCAAAGAATTTATTGAGTATTATACCAATGAAATCTAACCATTTGCCATCAATAACTTATTTTGAGTTTTTTGTAAAAAAGAGAATCTCTTTATGTACACTTGGGGTGGTAGGAGATAGAACAACCCATGTGGGATATGTAATTTAGAGTTTGTAATTTCTCAACCGCTCATAGTTAAGTCTAAAGTAGGAATTGTGTTAAAATTATAAGATCAGACCTCATTTAGGCATAGTGGAATACCATTTTTTAAAAACATTTGAACTAAAAAAAGTTGTGGAATCAAGCTAAGTTTCATCTACAAAAATCTGTTTGAGATTTAGATCTTCCACTCAAAAGTTATGAACAAATTTCAGAGAGGATATATGAAAATGTCAAGAAAAAATCCTTTCAAACCCCTCTATGAAATTTGTCTATAACTTTTGAGTGGAAGATTAAAATCTCAAACGGATTTTTGGAGATGAAACTTAGCTTGATTCCACAACTTTTTTTAGTTCAAATGTTTTTAAAAAATGGTATTCCACTATGCCTAAATGAGGTCTGATCTTATAATTTTAACACAATTCCTACTTTAGACTTAACTATGAGCGGTTGAGAAATTACAAACTCTAAATTACATATCCCACATGGATTGTTCTACCTCCTACCACCCCATATGTTCATAAATAATTGTCTTCTAATTCCAAATCACAGAACGTGAATGACTTACAAAGCAATGTGACGGAATTCAAATCGTGAAATTTTTGACCTGAATGAATTGATTGTAATATGTTTAAAGCTATTTTTGTGTTCAATTTCCCAGTAACCCCATTGTACAGTCATGACATTGGCACTGAGCAGAAGTCTGACAATATTGACGCGTGGCTTATTAGCTAATGTTGGGTGTGGAATATTTTACATCATTTCATCCTTTGGATGAAATGATGTGGAATATACCACATCATTCCGTCAGAGGGAAGGCAGCTGCTCTCACAGCTCTTGAATGTTATGTTTGTGTTCTTTATTAGGTTGAAGAAAAAATTTAAGTTGAATGATACATATAACTTCTTTTAAGACTATGAAAAAATGTAGTTGTTACATCCATTTAATGGATGCCATAATTGTATAGAGTTGTAAAAGCCAATAAAAGTTGTAAAGATGTCATTTTAATGACAAATGAATAAGTGTCGGTATAATAATGCCAACTTGTTAGGGCCTTATTCATCAAAATGAGACAAGTTGGAGTCTCATTTTAATACATTTTATATTTAGAGTAAAATTAGTGTTCATTAAATTGAGACTCTTCAATAAATTGAGACAAAAATGTCAAAATATCATTTTCTATATTTTTCTAGTACTAGAAAAAGGAACTAAAATTTGCAATTATCATTTTGATTCTTTACTTCATTATAAATATAGAAATATATAGACCAAGAGGTTTTAAAGTAAGACATTTCTTTCAGTTGAGACTTGCTTGTGTCAAACACTAAATCTACATAGTTGTAATTCAAAAAAATTTACATGAAATACATTTTAACCAAAAAAATTTGAAAAAAAATACAAATGCATTGCATGGAAACATAATACCAAGGAATAAAATATTATGAATAGAAATCAACATTGTTACATAGCCACTACATCATGATAGAAACAACAAAAAATACACCTACAAACATCTCAAAACATCTAAATGCAAAAGTACATTGTATGTGAGTTCCAAAAATAATAGATCACTAACATAACTAAAACCATTCCTTATATTGAGCCGAGGATGCATTGTTGTTGGTATTAGACATAAAGTATGCCACCAATAACTTGATGATATTGATCTATGGTTTGGGAATGTAACTTTTGTAAAAATTTGAGGTTGATCTTGACCCCCCCTTTTTCCACTTGAGAGCTATCATGAGTAGAAGGCAAGTAATTTGCATTATTGCAACAAGCCCTCACAAAAAATCCTAAGATAGACACCATGATAGTTATGATATTTGAAGTTTAGAGTGGAGTGTAAAGATATTATTGGCAACTAATGGCTAAAGTCAGTCATATTTCAATTGTTTGTAGTTTTGTAGTCAAAATTGCAACTTTGATTCACTACATATAGTGATGTGACTATTTAACCCCTATAAGTAACAAAAAACGGGGCAGCTGCAATTCACAAGGTTAGATCATTATTACAAAATGGTTATATTTCTTTGGATTCATAGAAAAATAGAAAATCAATTTCTGTTTTTTATTTATTTTAAAAAGTGACTTTTAAAAAAGTTTTTTTTGCTACCCGGATTTTCCACTGAGCAATGAAAACTACATATCATAGAATAACTTTTTTACCATTTGGTCAAAAGTTATGAAAATTGTTGGGCCTTAAAACTACTTCTTGAGCACATGTTGTGTAAAAATTTCAAAATAAAAGAATAAAATCTCCATTTGAAGTGAGTTGCCCCAAATCACTATGTTGCCAAAACACACTTTGGTCCTTTAGGGATTAATCCTTAAATGTCGAGGCGGACATATTGCGGCTGATGAATGACAAGAGAATGTCATGTATAGGACAGAAGTGCAACTATTCATCCTCAAAATTTTGTAAGAAAAGGAAAGATCATCTACAATAGTTTGACTTCCAATGAGTGTTTTTGCATTATTTTAATCCAACAATTCACATAGTGTCAAAATAGATGATTTCTATGGTTATGACCCCTTCGTTTAAGGGTTAAACTCTTTATTTCAAAATGTTTGATTATATACGATCATCCTTTTTACTTATATGAAATCAAATCAAGGGGCTCTCCTTGAGTGTGACTTAAACTTTTGGTCGCTTGAAATATTTCATTTGAAAAATATATATTTTTAAAATCCCTCTACTATACTTGCTTTAATTCCAAATGAAACAATTTTATTTCTATTTTTAGAGATAATTGTCAAGTTGTACATTAAAATTTTGTCAATTTTTGAAATTTATACGTAACCCTAAATATGTTTAAATTTAACAACAATTTAAATATTTTTTCAAATAATTTAGAGTAACTTTTAACTTTTAAAGTCCAGTCATTCCCTCAAGAGATACTTGAAGGTTTGGACAAGTTCATATGATTTCAATTTTTGAAGTAATTTTTTAGAACACTTATTGAAGATAAGAATAAATAAGTTATTGCATTCATGAGTTCAAAAAGGAAAGATTTAATTCACTCCATTCTATTATGGAGTGATCAAGAGAGTTATGGAGAGTCTTGTTTTGGAGGCAGGATGCTAAACTTGTCCCACAAAATGGACCATGTAGGGTGAATTTTGTGTTCAACAAGTTAATTGTAAGAAAAACCCTCCTATTTTGTGCCCTGTATTTATAATTTCCACCTCCCTTGGCTCATTTTGAGGCTTCTGAATACAAATATGAATTGCAAATTTGCAAATTTTATCATTTGTGACAAATAATTTTTTTTTGTATTTTTCCCAAGGGGTAAATTCACCTTGCATGGCCCTCTTCATGGAACCAGTTTAGCGTCCTGAGTTTTGGGGGCACTTAGAGCATCATAGGATTCATTTTCGAGCTCAATTTTCACAATTCTAAAACAAAGAAGAGTTCCATAGTTTTGTTCCACAATTGAGATTTGATTCACTTTCACTTTCATTTTCATTTTAGGGTTTAGGATTTCTGCGATGAAATCATGGACTCATTCTGCGATGCTGTTGTCTGGATTGAGTGGAGGTCCGATGTCGAAGAATGTTTGCATTTGTCGTAAGAAAGAAAGGGAGAAAAGCTTATTGTGAGGCTGGAGAAGGACGGAGACGACGTGGAGCAAGTGAAGCCTGAGCCCTTATTCCTAATTAGGGTTTCACATTAGTTACCGACCGACCTCTTGTTGCGGAGTATCTGCCCGGATTGTGCAAGTATGATAATGAATTGCAAGCCTTGATTGCAAAGTGTGGTAGGAGTGATTCAGTGGGGAGTTTGGTAGAATTTGGGCGAAATTGGCGACGATTATACGCTTCCATGCTATCGCAGAGCGCCATCCAGCTGTGGGAAGGGTACTACTCCGCACGAGGCGTTGTTCCATTTCGGGAGAATCATCATGTAGACAGAAAGGGAGCTTCCTGTTCCGCGCCCTGGAAATCTTCCTTGTTGCAGAGGCGAAGGAGGGGTACGACAGGGCAGAGGTTTCATCATCGCTCTATCTCGGTTGTGGTATGTTCGCAGGGAATTCAGTCCGCGCCCGTGGAGCCTGTGTCTGAATGCGGTTCTATTCGGGCGAGTGAGGGAGGTGCGGATCACTTGCGGTTAGATGGTGACGATGTTAGAGTATATGCAGCAACTGACGCCCGTAGTGGGAACGAAGGGTTGGATTGTGAAGAACCGGTTGCTAATGACTCGACGAGCAGTGTCCGGAGGCTGTCCTTGCGCTCCCCTGCTCCTCTTCCTGAAGGTAGTAGACCTGATTCCGAAGCTGTGGAAGATACAAGCGACTTAGACAGGTCTCCAGATTTGGAACTATCGGATTTCATTGCTGAGCCAGATGCGCCGAAGAATTCGTTTGAGAGGTTTGTGAGGGCAAGGGCGGCGGGAAGAGAGCTCGCGAAGCGAACGAAAGAGGGGCAAAGTCTAGGGTTTGTTTCAGAGGAGTACTATACTCCGAGGATAGGGGATTATGTCATGGGGATTGTCGCGTCTGGGAGTTTTGGCAGATTGGACATCGACATCGGCGCCAAAGAGTTGGGCCACTTGTTTCGGAAGGACGTGATGCCCCTCGACCTTTGCAACGCGCGAGAGATGGCTTGGGAGTTTCAGAATTCGCCTGTCTTTGCTCCACCTCATGGAATTCGTGTCGTCCACGACGAGGAAGTGTTGAATTTGGCACCAGAAGCGCCCCTGGCTGTGGAACTGGGCACGGTCTTGGCCATGGAGGTGAAGGAGATGACTCCAAGCGGGAGAGCTTTGCTTTCAGCACGCTCTGTCGCCCGAGAATATGCCTGGCAACGCGTACGCCAGGTCTCTTGCTGCTCATGTTTGATATGTGTGATTTAGAAAACAATGGAACGGTGGATCTGTTGCGCAATGAATGCGCTTCTTTACTTTGACTCAGGAACAATCATGATTTTGGTTGTATGTTATAGGCGATCACAGGGTGATTCTGGGATTTTGAGAGCCGAGACTTGGGAATTGCAATGCAGAGGAGAAAATGGACACTATCAGTATGTTAATGTCTCTGCATGTATTGCAGTTGAATGAGTACAATGCTACTTTGGAGGTTCAGATCACCGAGTGGACTACTGCAGGACTCGTTGCTAAAATTGAGGTAAGAGTTTTAGTCCCCATTGTTGAAGTGTTATCCTTCGATGAGTTTTTGTGTTTATTCTTTTGACTGTTTGTACTCGTACTGGAAGGTGTAATCGAACAGTTTTGCATGGAACTTTCTTGCTCAAAAGTGAAATCAAGGAGGTTGATTTGCAGCACCATTGAGTGCGTCTCTTTGCAGGTATTCCTATGCAATAAATGCGTCATATTCACACTCGGGGGTTTGCGTCGATGCAAATAGCTTCGTGATCTTACAATTTATTTGTGACAACCATCAAATCTACACATTAAGCTGCTAAGACTCTTGGGTTTTCTGGGCATACATTCATTTCTGAAAGTAACCAATGCATTGTGTGGTTGTAACTGTCAGGGTTTACGCGCTTTTCTTCCAACTTATTACCTCGTTAATCATGTCCCAGAACCATCAACCCTGGTATCTGTCTCTTATAAAGAATATGTGAGTAGATTCCTTGCAATTTTAAATACTTGTTTGCCATCACGATTGGATGCTTATTCGTGTCCGTGTAGTGAACTCTTACTATTGATTGGTTTCATTGTGAACAGGTTGGACAAAAATTTACTGTGATGATCAGCAGTGTTGATGAGAAGCGGAGCAATGTGGTTATCAGTGAAAAGAAAGCTTGGGTAAAGTGCAAAGCCTTGTTCACCGGGACCGAAATCGCGGTGAACTAGATGATTTCAAACTGATGTTGGCTCAAGTTGCTCTTTGGGAGTTTCTGGGACCCATAAAGTTAGGTCTGCATCAAACACAAAGAATGACCACTTCCCACTGATGTTTTAGCCCTGAAAGGTTTCTAGCGACGAGTACCTACCATCATTCAAACTTGCTTTACATTCTGCTTCCAAATATGTGCTGAAGTTTCTGTATGCTATGCAGATGGCCAGGAATGCGTACGTAGGTGCTTTGATTGAAGGAGTTGTGACAGAAATTCAGCCTTATGGTGTACATCTTCGAATAAAGGATACAGATATAAGGTGTTTTTCCTCTCTATCCTTTACTTCTGTCCATGATGTGTTAGGCCATCTACAATTATACACCTGCTGTCTTACGCTGCTTTCGTGCTGATGGTTTGAGTGGTGACCTCTTGAAAGGGCTTTTTACTGGATTTATAACGTCGTCTCCGTTTTTTCCAGTGGAGTGCTTCACATTAGCAACATATCCCGGGCTAGGGTTGACAATATTGCAAATGTATTTTCTATTGGGGAAGACGTCAAGGCGATGGTTGTTCCCTCACACATTAAGAAAAGGCTATCTTTCAGGTATTATCTTAGTTCGTTCTTCGTGGATGCCATCATCCAGCACACAACTCTGAATTAATGAGGTCATGTTGATTGCTCGAGATCGTTCCTATGTTGAGGACTCGTGATAATTTTCTTCATTCTTCATTTTAAGTGATAATCACGTTAACGTTCTGATGGGACTACTGCTGCAGTACGGCTGATCTGGAGACCGATCATGGCTTAATTCTTGTTGATAAAGAGGTACGTCGCCTTCCGTATTAATGTTTGTTTCTGAATTTGGGATGGCATTGTACGTAAAGCTCTTGCAAGCTCATATTTGAATCGACGTACGCAAGCCGTATAACTTCTACGCAATAACATACCATTTCTCCATTAGCGAATACTTTATAGTTTGAGTATGTTTTTTACACCAGGGTCTCCTCATTTGATGTGTTCCAGGCAGTATTTCAAGGCGCAGAGAGAATTGCAGCCGAAATCGCAAAAGCTTACAAGAGTAAGCAGTCCAAATCCGTAGTAGACAACAGTGACAGGGTTGAGAAAGTGGATCAGGAAATAGCTATTGCAAACTGGGACTGGTTAGAATTTTTCGACAACACCGAGCTTGATTAGTAAACTGCCCTCATTAACTGGTTCCCAATTGGGACATGTACTCGTCATGGCTTTCAAGTATTGCGGCTCCTTGCAAATTTTAAGCAGCTGTGGTTGTAGGCAAGCGCATCTTGTGTGATGGTTGTCACAATTGGTAGGTCAATTATAACATCATGATGTAGGTTCACTACAAAATCCGTGCTTCAAAAATTCATTGTTTATTCTCATTTTGTCCAAACAATACAAGCTATCTGAATCTGGAGTCCTCTTTCATTTGCCAATTGAGACCCAACAAAATATAAAGAGCTTAATAATACGAACCATGTTTAGGTGTGCATTCGGACGATTTTAGGTGCAGTTAACTTAATTCCTTCATTTTAATGCCTTTTTTGAGCTTTTCTGAGCATGTTCTAAACAAAGCTTTGATAAGTTTTAACAACTTCTTCAAATTGTAACCATACCATTTTAAAACTTTCTTACATCATCAGTGTTTCGCGTTTTTGTCTTGACCGGAGTGGTGCATCCGCGACCCTTGCACTGGCATTCTTCAATTCTTTTGTGACTAAATCGATCGTCAATTTTAGTGTGAATAGTTGAAATTCTTATTTAGATACATGTCTTGTATCCAGCACTATTGAATAGGATCCCCAGTGGACATGAAGCCAAATAAAATCAAGTTTTGCGTAGCTCTGTAATACTGAGGTAGTCTACTTTGCAGATGCGTTGAGTTTTTGTAATCCTGCCTCCAAAGCCAACTTCCGCACCTTGCACTCTGTTTGCTCTCGCGCATTGCCGAAACAAAGCAACATGGCGACGTCGAGTTGGAAGGCCAAACGATCGCCCGCTCGTCATCGAAGACCCCGGCCACGCACGGTCAGGTGAGATGCTGTCGGCGACAATCACTTTGCCGTGAACCGGCAAAGTCTTGAAACATTTTTTCAATATGATCCGGAGGCAGGTCTCATCGTCCCAGTTGCGCAATATCCACTGCAGATCGAACACACAGTGCATATGCAAATTCGTCTCGGACTTCGCTGCAGGTGTTCAATCCTTTTCAAACTTCTTTTGGGGGGGAGGAGAAACTAGCTAAGTGGGAGTTTTGTGCACTGGAGGTTGTGGGAAACTGACCTTCATGAAGATGAGTCGGCGTCGGCGCCGGCGGGAACGGATTCGCGGAAGTCTCCACTAACGTGATCCACTCCTGTCAGGATTTCAATTCAATTCCATTTCAATTCTCTGTCCTTGCCGCACCCCTAAAGCTAGTTCTGCAGTGTGGCAATTCGTGAGATTTCTCAGTCTGCAAAGACGGTGGAGCGTCATACCTGGAATGCCAGGGCAGGCGTCGATGATGTGAGACTGGTCGAAGTTGATGCCCTTGATGTGAGGATGACCGATGTGGCTGAGAGTGGAAGCAGTCCCGCCTCCGACATCGATCGACCAACATCTTCACCTCAGTCCTCGAACCCCTGGTACGCATCCGGTCCAAAATGGCTCGCACGTACACTTCCGAATTCGCCGCCATGACCTTGCTGAAATTGGCGTTGAACTCAGGATTTCGCTGTCCATATTCCCACATATTCAACCCCACCATGCGCTTTTTCAAATGCATTGCGTGTATCGTCAACCACAGATCTGTCCATTGTATCATAATTCAATATGGGGGGTACTGTATATATAGCAACCAGTGCAGGAGGTTTACGAAGGATCCGGTTACCGCGTCGTCCACGAAGAATTTTCCAACCAGGTGTTCCATCCCGAAGGCGGTTTAGCGACGCCCGACTTGACCATCTGCTCCACTTCGCTCAAAATCTGTTTGCAGCTCACCATCCGGAGCAATCTTTCGAGATACTAGACACCGATGGGCTTCCCCGGCATGCATGGCCAACTGGGCGAGCTCTTCCGCTGTGAGCCGTGCTCCCTCACCGGCTGCAGCCAGGGCTTCCAAGATTTTGAGATGCACCGGAGATGCCAGTGTGTTGGGAACTATCATATTGACGTCACCAGCAATCCACACGCTCTAGCTTCATGTCGTTGGATGATGGAGCCAGCTAGCTTCTCATGCAGGACAGGACTATGGTCGTCTCCTCCGATCCGCCTGCCATGATCGACTCTTCCTTCAATTCACGAAGGTAAGAGGCTCAGAAATGGCACGTCTAAGGGCAAGTCCGCCTTTTTCGTGTATCTCATTGGACGGGAACAATTTCAGCTCATTTTTCAGACAAAGAAAAATAGATGAGGAATCTAACCCAAGTGGTTTCGTATTTTTCCAAGCATTTTTGAATTACTTATGAATTTTCAAATGAGTTGGGTCATAGGTCCCAGCCTATTTATGACCCTAGGTCGTTTAGAAATGGTTCACTTGCAATTCTAAAGAAAGATGGGGCAAAAAGCAAAGCAAATGATTGGCTCTTGCAATTGATAATGCTTTTTTCCTTGATTCATTCAATGACTATACATGTCAACTTCTGTCCATTTCACAGCCATTTACAGGATCCGTTCTTAGTGCCCGTTCCATTTCAGAGCCTCCTACCTTAGCAATGAACAGGTGACGGTGATAATCCTCAATGGAAGAGTGGAGTAGCAAGAGGAGCGGTGGAGTGCAGTACTATACGATCTCCTCATCCATCAATTTCAGTGTAAAGTAGGAGACTCTTGAATCGCCCATTTAAGGGCTGATCTGCCTTTTTCATATGCTTCCTTGGTTGGTAGTATTTTTAATTCATTTTTCAGAGATAGAAAAATAGACAAGGAATCTAACACAAGTGGTTTCATATTTTTTTGAGCAATATTGAATTAGTTATGAATTTTCAAAGGAGATGTATTGTAGGTCCCTATTTGTGACCCTAGGTCTTCCATAAACTGCTCACTTGCAAAATGGGAAAAAGCAAAGCCGATGATTGGCTGGGACCCCTTTTTTTCTAATTCATTTATAGCACTATAGCAATCAATTTAACGATCACTTCGTTCCAATTTTAAAGATCACCTCGTTCCATTCAAGAGCCATTTATAGGGGCGGTTCTTAATGCCCGAGCGATTTTAGAGCCTCCTACCTTACGTTCTTCATATATTGGTGTTGTAACAACCGTGACATTGGCTTCAGCTGGCATCACGTACGTTTTGAAGACGTGACCAAAAAATCAACGGTGAATCACTGTTGACATGAATGTTAGAAAGAAAAGTTTGTGCACCCCGAGGGCTTTCCGACGATACCAAGCACACGATCAGGAGACATACGGTCTAGAAGATCTCACCGTATCAAACTAACAAACAAAACAAAACAAAACAACCTATTTTAATGGATGGATAGCCTTCACCTGTCCACTTAGCTATTGATGAAGTATTGTTTGGGTGTGGAATATTCCACACCATCTACTATAGAGCCAAGGCACTAACAATGCATGCTACTAAATGTTATGAAGGAAGCCAAGATCAAGTCAACAACATGTACAATGAGACTTCAAAGAACTCATCTTTTCAGCAACCAAACGTGGCTTGTCATTGAATTCTCAAAGATGAAACATATAATTGCAAGCTTACTAGCCAATGAAGGATGTCTTGTGTCCTCAGGATGGTCAAGTAGGCTTTGTGAATATTGAAGAATGGGTGATTTTTCATCTGCTTTTTTGTGTGCAATTTCTTGACGCTACTAGTACATTCACATGATTGACTTAAGTTTGAGACATTTTAGTTGTTTTTTAATTTTAATTGGGGATAGTTTATTATTAAAAAAATGGTATCTATCTAGTGTATTTTAGTACTTTCATCTTTTTTCCTTAAAACTTGATTTTGACATTCAAAGTGACTTATTTTGCTTTAGAGAAGAATTTAATAAATGAAGTTTCTGAAGTGCAGTTTCTACTCTACTTGGAGATTTTGAAAAATTCCTAAAGATAAACATTTCATTGAAGTTTGAAGTTGAGGATCTATAACCACGTTTCTAATAATGTAGTGACACAAAAATTCTCTTTACACTCCAATGCTCCACAATGAAATTCACCGGAATTTCACAAAAGAAATTTCAAAATTTTATGACAAATGGAGAAAACATAATTTCATCTTTGAAATAATAAAACCAAAATAATTTACTCATAAATAAATAAAAAATGAAGGATACGGAATAAAGGACTTTCAAGCTTAACTACATGCTTCATCCTTTAGAAGTTAGAGATATTCTAAAAAAATGAGACCTATCACCAAGGGAATTAATTGAAAATGATGCGATTTTTGCACTTATAGGTGCATTTTGAAGGACTTTCAAGTTTGACTCTACCATCATGGACTTTGTTGTTTAGGGGGTAGAGATATCCTTAAAAGATGAGATCTATCACTAAGGTAGTCAACTAAAAATGATGCGAGAGGTAGACCATTGATTTTCAATAAAATTTGAAACCAAAAATTGAAGATTATTTCTAAAATTAATTATAGATTGAATGAATGAAATTTTTACAAGATTTCTAAAAAAAATTATGTTTAAAATGTTGGATTTTAATTATGTTGATTTTAAAAGAATTTTATTTCATTTATTTACTCATCTTCTATTTTGCAAGTCAATTCTAGAGTTGGAAAAGTTATAGTTTGAGGCTAATTATACTTATTCACTTGGGACTATTGAATAGAGAGAGAAATTCAAAATCCACATTGCACAAATGTATGAGAACTAATACAAGCTATAATCCACAAACACTTACAATAGATGTATGAAAAAACAAGAATTAGTACAATTGAGACATGTTTGTGTTTATTCATTATTCAAAATTTAAACATTTGGTCCTTATAAGGTTAATTTTTAAAGGTTTGGTGAGGCTTGTATATATAGTCATGTGTTTGTCTTAGAATATAAAGTATGTACCAAAATATAGCATGACATATATTGTTGGATTGAAAATTCAACAATTGCATCTTTCATTTTTCATTTGGAGGTCATTTTAATATCTAAACCTTATCATATATGTTCAAATACAACACCATACATATATAATAAGTGAACACTTTTGAACTTTTCAAACATGTAGAAGGTGCAACAACTATGATCTAAATTGGAAGTGCCATGTCATAACATTCAGTAGCATGCACTATCACTCCTTATGCTCTACAATAGATAGTATGGAATATTCCACATCCAACAATACTTCATTGGTAGCTAAGTAGATAGGTGAAGGTTCAATGTAATGAGTAGAATGCATGAAGGAGAGGTCATGGGCTATTGAATGTTACCAATGTTATCATTAAATCCAATTCTATATGAATACAAAATTTTAATTTGTAGTTGTTGTACATGTCATATCACACACCTTATTTGTCAAATATACAAAAAACCAACTATATCGAAACCCAATTTGGGCTTCTTACACCTTCAAGGGTTAACATTTGTAGTCTATATAATAGAATAAATTGTACAATGTATGCAATGAAGGACCAAGAGCTTGAGTTTGAGAAAAACACAAGACAAATTCCTCGACTCATCCAAAACTTAGTCTGATGTAGAGTTTGATGGGATTTAATTTTTTAATTATTCTTAGTTAACCATTAAGTGTTTTTTTGCACATCTAACCATAGGATCTTACACCTTACTAGTATGAGAATATGTAGAAAAAAATTCAAAATTTTTGACTGTATAGATTATAAGAAATCTGCATTTAAAGTGAAAAAAATAAGTTTTTCAGTACTAACATTGCGGGACTATATTATTTGATTTTGAACCTTCTTAACTTAAATTTTTTGCACTACAGATTTTGAGCTTTAAATCTCTATGGTGAAGAATGGAATTGAGAATCTAGGAAAAAAAAATTCAAAAAAACTTAATTCTCATACTTTAAAAGATTGTTAATTAGAAGTAGGTACGAGATAAAAGGAAAATCTAAATTATTAATATCTCTAAATGAAATTAAAATGCACTAATTTCCAATGGTGAGATTGTTTTAGCGAGAAGACTAAACCATGTGGACCTTCTTTTCTTTTCTTTTAATTGTAAAAATTGCATTCAAAAATGAATCCTACAAGTTGTTTTTTCAAGAAGATGCTATAATTGCTTGAAAATCAAGATTGACCATAACTTTCTCATAACAAATCCAAATGGAATGAGTCAAAGCTTTCCTTGTAGACCAAAATATAACCTTAGAGAAAAAAAAATTTAAGAAAATTCAAATTTTTCAAATTTTTTTTGGCTGCCCCCTCTCCTCCCTTTTCAATTTTTACCCCCCTCTCCATTGTTTTGAACATAATTTTTGTTCCCAAGCATTAATTGAAAAAATAAATTATATTCCTATGAAGCTAATCAATTTTTCTATCTTCAAAATTAAAAAAAAAAAATCAGGACAAAAAATGAGATTGTAGGTACCTACCCAAAATCCCACTTGTCCCCTGAAGGGACAAATGGTCTTTTAGGGGTTAATGACCAATTTCATGAAATTACTGTAAACGATATTTTTGCAAAAAATGTGCCAAAATTTGAAAAAAAGATCAAGGCGTTTAAAGGTTAAACCTTCCTCCAACACCCCTTCTACAAACTAGGGTTCACTTTACGATTAATTCTACTATCCCTAAAATTGTCCAGAGCCAACAAACCTAAGATCCGTCTTTGTGGTTCAAAGTTGCATAAGGTAGAAGGCTCGAGATAGTTTGGGCATTAAGAACCGCCCACCTGTAAAATGTACACAATTTGTACATGCTGTTTTTTCATAGCCTTCACTGATATACAAACAGTGTACATTTCAGGGGTGGACGATTTTGGAGCCCTATGCCAGTTCAACTTCAAAATTTCATAACTAATTTCGAAAAGCTCCAAAAAATATGAAACGACTTACGTTAGATGCCAAATCCACTTCTCTTTCAAGGAAAATTTACTGAAAAATATTTCTAAGAAGTTTCGCCTTCCCAAAATTCAGTTTCAGCTCTTAGGTGGGCGATTTCTGGACCTGTTACCTTAGTTGAAACAACAAAAAAAACTCAATTTACAGAAAAGAAACCATTGAAGTTTCACAAACGGCACAAAGCCCTGCGGCTTCGTTTTCTTCGGTTCCTCCTGCAGAGGCCCCCTCTGGTTCTTGACGACCATTGACCTCCACGTTCCCTCTTCAGCGTCGCCATTTTCGTTCTCCTTCTCCAAACCCTTGCGCAAGCGCTCCAGGATGTTCACGGGATTTGTGTGTGGCGACACATTAAGCTTAGAAGCTGCATTTGGCGCTTCCCGACTCCCCTCCCCGCACCTCCGCCATGGCACGGGCGCCCGCTGGCCGCAACGCGTCGGGAATCGTGGACTCAACTTCTCGTCGTCGGCTGCTCTCACGTTCGCCCGCCATGCCGGTCCGCCAGCGGTGCTCGCGGCGCAGGATGACTCTTCTCTTCAGGAGGTCGAAGAGGTCACGGTCGAGCCAGCATGGGGTAATGCAGCTGGTCCGAAAACGCCTGTGGTTCCCACCAACCAGCTAGTCAGTCTACAGATTCCTAGTAAGTACCGTTGAGCGACTTCAAATTCGCGGGATTAGCCGTACAATCAGTGGTTTTCTGCATCCGTGCACCTATTTCTATTGCTTCTAGAGAAGTTTGGATTCTGGTGAGGCACTGAGGTAACCTCACACCTCATTGCGACACTGGAAGTGCTGAGCGTAATTTTTACTGTTCAAAATGAACGAATCATTCAATATTCTTGTTAGCGGATCGAAGAGGATTCTAACGCACGGAAGAATGCATTATTTGTACTCAATACGGAAGAGATTTAAGAGTTACATAATTTGACCTATAATCGACACGAGTTCTGATTTTGAGATGGCTTGCATTCTCAAAATCTATGTGGAACTCTTGGAGCAAGATTTTGGAGTGTTTCATTTAGGGCAATGTTGCATTTAGGAGTTGTAGCAATTACTTGTGGTTACCTTAGTTGTACTCTGGACTCTTCTTGATCCACACTTCCTGTCGAATTCCAACTCCAAGGTTTCACTACGTTTGCAACATGGAATGTTAATTATAAATTCAGTATTAGGTAATGCGGCATGCTTCCTCCTTTCAGGTTTCAATGGTTGATCTATGATTAATGTGTCTTGTCACTAGCGGAAAGCGAAAAATGTTGTCCTACGAATTTACTTGCACATTGATGCATGCGTCATGTTCAATTGAGGAGTTTATTGTATGCTCTCAAATTGCTGACTTCCACCTTGGAATCTCATGTTGTATGCGCACCGCTTGCGTTCTTCTTGTGTAATCATGGCATGGCTTTGTAAAATCACGAGCTTTCAGGATTGTTAAAGAAATTAGGGAAAGCATTCAAAAGCATTATAGTTTGTTAGCGTCTAACTAATCAATCTAACGGGTGGATTAGCAGAGCCTTTGTCCATTACCGATTTGGCTTTGCCACCGAGGTATGGATCTGATCTACGTGTTGCTTATCAGGTATCTCCTCACGGCCACTTACTAGGAGCTTTCATTTAAAGCACCTGATTTTTAATAATATTTTCTCTCTTGTGTGGTACTATTTGTAGTTATTCTTACATTTGCTTTGCTTTCATCATGGCTTGACGGTAGAATTTGTATGTCAATTCACTGCCTTGTCTTCAGGGTGTTCCTGGAGCATATAGTGAAGCAGCTGCTGCCAAGGCTTACCCTAGATGTGAGGCTGTTCCTTGTGAACAGTTTGAAGCTGCGTTTCAGGTATTGTGTACCTTCTGACTTGCTTCTTCATGGTGAAACAGATTTCTAGGGTTTATGAGGATGGAGCCTTATATGTGTTTAGGATCTCAAAATTATGCTTTTAATGCGGATAGTTGTAGTCATCTGTGGAACTATTGGTTATCTCGTTGTTGCATGTCTCAAATGATAGGCTTATTTTGCTTGGTTTGGTAGTGAAGCAGGTCGCTAGCATATTTTGCAGTAAGCAGAGCATCTCGATACTTTTCAGCCTTGTTAACTAATTTTTTTAAGTCTTGGATTCCAGGCCGTAGAGCTTTGGTTGGTTGACAGAGCAGTGTTACCAATAGAGAACTCACTGGGGGGAAGCATTCATCGTAACTATGACCTGCTGCTACGTCATCGCCTTCACATAGTCGGTGAAGTTCAACTTGCGGTTCACCACTGCCTCTTAGGAATCCCAGGTGTGAAAAAAGAGGAATTGCTGCGAGTAGTTAGTCATCCCCAGGTACTTAGTGCTTTTCATAAGGAATTACTTTCTATCATTTGGCACAGGATTTAGAACTACCGTGTGCATCAGTAGTCTGGTGTCTGGTGTATGCTAAGGAAGTGTGGGTTGCGGGTCTGTTTGTCTCGAATGTAAACCAGAGTGTTGGAGTGTGTCGCTGGCTACATAGTCGCAAATTCTAACTACAATCTTCATTTTGTTAGGCTCTAGCCCAATGCGAGAACACATTGTCCAAATTAGGAGTGGCTCGAGAAGCTGTAGACGATACTGCCGGAGCAGCACAGGTAATCCAGATTCTGTACATCACGTGCTGTTTGCTCTCTGTTATCGTTTACCAAATGATATTAGACATCAAAAGCCGATACTTCCGTTGCTTCGAGTTTTATATCCTATTGACTTTGTAGCTATGGTACCTACCCACCAGGCCTTGTCACTTGTTTCAGCGATTTTTAAGCAAGTACTATGTTTTTGAAGTTTGAGGTT
Source organism: Antitrichia curtipendula (assembly GCA_951230915.1). Lineage (NCBI taxonomy): Eukaryota > Viridiplantae > Streptophyta > Bryopsida > Hypnales > Leucodontaceae > Antitrichia > Antitrichia curtipendula. The sequence goes on along the minus strand of OX579633.1, from coordinate 52,487,611 downwards.
TGTTCCGTTGCAATTCTTCAACTTCCGACGTTGCATGCGTGTTTTTTATGAACGGTGATTCACTTTGGTTGCACATCTCAAATGTAGCGACTGTTTTCACCTTGTATCATTAATGCCTCCTAATTTTGTTTGTAATTGTGTTTTCTGATACTCCCTCCGTCCCAAAATGATCTTCCGGTTGCTCGAAAATGATCATTTTTATTCCTGAAGATTCGGTGAATGGATAACAAGTTTTTTGAAATACTTAGAAACGGGTTGAAATAACGTTGTTTTCAACCTTAATCCCGAAGATTTTGTCCAACCGGAAGACCTTTTGGGGACGGAGGGAGTACTTATTAAACATATATTTTGTGGAGTTTCAAATGAATTATATCACTCATCTTATTTGGAATTGCTTTATGCAGTTTATCGCTGCTCATAATCTCCGGGACACAGGAGCTGTTGCAAGTGCACGAGCTGCAGAAATATATGGGCTTGAGATCCTAATGGACGGTATCCAGGTATTATTTCTCAGCACGATATGAAGTTTGAGTGTTTAGCTGCCATGAATGATCCATTGCATAGCTTATCAATTCTCTTGGCGGGAAGTGACTGCTAATGGTAAATGCTATCTCATGTCAACTTACAATTCTTTTGAACGTTTTTCTGAGTTCAGTAGGTGCTGCTCAATCTCCTTCAGTAAAAATAATATTTGACTTGAGATTATTAACCAGGTTTTGTGTGCGATTAACATCTTCATGGCTGAGTTCATTTGGTTGATTTAGTTCCAAGTTCAGGCATTGCAAGCATTTTTTAGGACCTGTCGTTCAAGTATTGCTTCTCTGAACGGTCCTTGAATTCCATTTCACATGAGCGTTCTGTTTGAGCTTGTACACCGACACAAAGTGAAGGTATGCTAGCCTTTCTTCTTCTTAAGTTACTTGTGTGATGATGGTATCTGCAGGATGATCTCGATAATGTTACTAGGTTTCTAATGCTGGCCCGTGAGCCTATTATTCCAAGGATTGACAGACCATTCAAGGTTCTCCTCTGCCTTCCACATTGAATGCCCAACGTTGTGTTTGTTAGACTCATCTATGAGAAGCCTCGTCATTGTACTCAAATCTGATGAATTCGAACCATAGCGACTTGTTTTTTAGTTCTCCGTGAACGAAGAGATTGTATATCGGCGGCTGTCTTCATTACATCGTTATATTTAAAGATGGGAGTGATCTGGCCTGCGTGCATTCCCTTCTCAACTTGTAGGTCTTGAATTTTTACTTAGCGTACTCTATACTTTATACACTCGGTCCTCCCACATTGCTCATGTACTTTGGCAGTTCAACTTGTGCCAAGGGATCTTTTGATGCTTACAAAAGTCCTCAATCTCCTGCCTTCGGGACTTGTCTTGCTGCAGACCAGTATTGTGTTCACATTGGAAGAGGGACCGGGGGTTCTGTTCAAGGCCCTTGCTGTCTTTGCACTGCGGGAAATCAATCTTACAAAGGTATCATTCCATTCTTGAATTCGCTCATTGCTTCAATTTCTGGACACTGAGATCGTGGTGCTCGAGTATCTCATACTTCCTTCATTGGATTGGCAGATTGAAAGTCGTCCTCAAAGAAAGAGGCCACTGCGTGTGGTGGATGATAGCAACAATGGAAGTGCCAAGTGCGTTCAGACTTTTCGTTTCTTAGTGTAACTGATATATGTTCACTTTAGAGTTGGGACAACGAATAATCAATCTCTGTTAATTATCTTCACGGATTATTCTCAGGTCTTAGGTCTTCTCTTCTAAAGCAAGTTATGATCTGAATTTGACACTGATGATGTTGGGTTTTATGTGCAGATATTTTGATTATCTTTTCTATGTGGATTTCGAGGCCTCAATGGCTGATGTGCGGTCACAAAATGCCTTGGGGCATTTGCAGGTACATGGAAAGGCAGTACATTGCAGAAAGTCTGATTTGCCGAGAGATTATGAAATCGGGACTTCCCTTTGTATGTCACGTTTTTACTGTTTGCGACGCATGTGTAGTATTCGTTTATTTTTTTGGTGAGCCGTTCAGGATATTTTAAGGCTGACGGAATGAAGACTGGAATTGTCGACGATATTTTCTGCTTCGAGTTGACGGTGGTAGTATGGTTTTCTGGTCGTGCAGGAGTTTGCGACCTTCTTGAGAGTACTGGGCAGTTATCCTATGGATGTAAGTCCAATGCGAGCTTGAGACGGCTGTTCCTACATGCAAAGTCAGCTCGGGGCCATTCTGAGTAAAGACTGTTGCGCACATTGCACAATACTGAGTCATGCCGAAGGGTGTGCTGTTTTGTTCGTGGTTCCTATCTGCCGAGCTAGATGGGTATGAAAGAATACCCAACTTACAGGGCCTCTTGGGGACGTCGCTGCCGAATAATTAGCTGATATCACGGTGGGGACGTTGAGGGTCCTACTCTGATAACCTTGGATTTCGGTACACCACTTCATCAATAACTGCTGAAAGCGGCCTGATAGTTATACGAAACAATTGTTGGTGCCGAAGTACTCTTCGACCTTGTGATGCAGCCATGAGAAGGATGATGCATCAGCATTGAGATTAGGCAGACTGTATTATATATTAGGGCTGTATCCTTCCAGCCTGCATATAGTACACTATCTGCTCTCTTCCTGGCGCCTGGTGAAGTAGGTGGGGATCAGTTGTCACTGAAGTGGTACCGTCCTCCTTTCCTCAATTTCGCAGACTGTGCGCTTGAACGACTTCTGAAGTCTTAGTCGTCGCAGAATGTCGAAGTTTTGTGGTTCTTGTTTGGAATTACGCATAAACGACATCAATTGGAGCAGCTACGGTAGCTGCACCTAATTGTGACCCTTCTTAACGCAACGCCTCAATATTCTTCCTATAAATCTACACCATGTATTTGTAAGGCCCTAGGGTTGATTTTGGACACGCCCATTTTTAGCACTTTAAGAATTTGTAGTTTATTCATATGTTGCCCATAAAATGCATGTCTGAAATCTGCTTGTCTTGCACCAGAGCATTGGTTATGTGGTTCTTAAGAAATGATTGGTTTGAGTTTATTGAAATTGACCTGAATGTAGGGCATGTCTCTATTTAAATTTCTTCTCATTCATGGATCCAATTGAATCTAGTAATATAAATGTTAAATTCAAACAAGTATCTTAAATGGACACTAGGACAATCTTTGATGACGCTTTCATATTGAATTTGGAAGTATATGGAATGTTAAGTGTAATGAAAATAATATTGACTAGTTGAACAAAGCTTGAAGTATTGTGATTTACACTAGAAATCAATCTATTGACTTCTTGTGGTTTTGAGTGTTTTATCATAAGGATGTCATCAATGGTACCAATACATAGGGCCACCAAATATGTCTTTAGCTTTTTAATGCTTTATAATTAGAACTTGAAATTGCAATGATTAGAAACACATGCCAAGGGACATTGAATGTTTGAATTCATCAACTCTAGCCAATGGACCATCAAAATCAAGCAAAAAAAAATTTAACTATAGGAACCTTGGTAAATCATACATGACCCTATTGTTGCAACAACCAACTATCAATCAACAGATGATTGTTTGTGAAGGCTTGTAGGATGAAAGAATACAATTTTTCATTCAATATTTTTAGGCATGCCCCCCCCCCCCCCCGAACTCTACAATGTTGTTGAATATTTTCACACATTCTCTATTGATGTTTGATCCGTGCATGTCCTTGTCGCTTTGTTATTAGCTAAGATTCACAATTCCTACGTAGTTCCTGTATCCAAACCAAGATTGCCAAGCTTGGAATCCTTGATGATTTGATAGGTTGAAATAGTCACATGCGTATGTCCTGTGAACAACAGGTTTTGAAGTGCGCACTGTAGCGCGGATCGTCAGGGACCTTCTTTACCTCAAGGCTTGAGGTTCCTACAAAAGTCTCAGGTTGGAATCTGCTCCTAGAGCCATCAGTAATGAATTTTGTTCATTTGTACCTTTTTGGGACATTTACAGTAACTGCAAAAATCACCTTGAGGATGATAGCTGCTTCTGGTCCTTGTTAAGAAAATAGAATGGTGATATAAATGTTGAAGATTTCTACTGCACATTTTAGTGACGTCACTAGAGAACTTGATACACATTTGTTTCAATTTTTATATTCTCCATTCAATGTGAACTTGACCCTTAAACCTCCGAGTGACCTCTCAAGTCATTGTAAGGTCTTGAACATTAGTTTTTAATTTTTGTAAAGATATTGATTTCAAACGCTTTTGAATTAAAACTAAGAAGCACATTGATTTATTCTCCAGTTTTGTTATACTTTTGAATCATGTAAAAATGACCAATATCAAGAGAGCTGTGTGTTTTTGAATACTGCTCAAATAGAAATTTTGTAAAAAATTGATACCCAAAGAGGAGAATATGATGCTCAAAAATGAGGAAAAATGTTGGATGCTAATATCTTGACTCCTTTGATAGTGCAAATAGTTTATGAACAGTATGCAATTCCATGAGGATGTACAATATCAATTATGAAGTTCTTTGGAGAATTTTGCTTCAAAATTCACATTTCCAACAAGTGAACTAGTTCTTGAGGTTTTTTGTGTATTCATTTAGTAAGCAATGTTTTGGGCATGCTAGAAACCTCTTGCAATGGCCGGGCAGCAGGGCGTTTGTATTTCATGGTTGAAAACTAAAATTACTTGTAGCTGAAAGCATGTTTCAGATTTTACATCTTTGTTTGCTAATTTCTCTAACATCTTCCGTGAAAATCCCCTTGTTCCAGTTGTGCTCTGTGCATGTTCTTCGCAAGATTGTGAGTTCGGAAGCTGTCAGATGACTGAAGGACAAGGAGACGTTTGAGATGCATTGCTCCACCTAAGCTATAACTTGTGAAGTTGGCGAATGATGTCAATGTTTTTTGGAATTTAGTTCAATTTCACCTTGACGTAAAGGTCGGATCCCATTCCTGGCATCTGTCTTTGTAGGTAGAAATGAGTACGTGAAATCCTCTTTCAATGCCTCTACTGCAAAATCAGGGTCTCGAATGGTCTGCAGCTTCAAGACCTTTCAAGTACGACTTGAGATTGCGTTGCTCATTGCTCTAATCGACTTCTTCATTGTCTGGAGTTAAAAGCCCCATTACAAATGCTATTAAAGACGTATCGTAGCATGCTATATTAGAGCATGGAGGGGGTAATACTTTTCAAAATTCCTGACCATTGGTCCCTTCTTTTACGACTCTTGCTCTTGGGTTATTCACTTAAAGTAAATTATTCCCAAAACTAAAAACGGGAATTCATTTGTAGAAGCTACAGTCAATTCCAAAACATATTTATTCTGGTAAAGATGTAGAGCATGATTTTTTTTTATTGCTACATTTTGTTCCATTCCTTGGAGCTTACTAAATGATTTATATGAACTCCTAGAGGTTTTGGAAGGGGCCACTTTTGGCCATTTTGGATAGTTATTTGTTTACTGCAGCATGGTAGTAAAAACATGTTTGTCAAATGTGGTGTGGTGTGATGCTGAGCTTCTGGAATCTTCAGATTGTTTGATGGTGACAGCTTGAGTCGGAAGTCATCTGTTTCCTGTTTTGTCTGTAAACTGTACTATGGATTTTGCAGGAAATGACCTTGTTTTTACAGATGCTTTATAATCCGATCTTTAAGCAATAGCTCTCCGAGAAGTTCATGAAACACTATCAAGTGATGATTGAGAGCATCCTCAATAGAAACAGTGCAGAGTCACCAAATGATCCTCTTATTAAGCACTTCCAAGCTCAGAACTCAAGTCTGGATAGAGGTATGTTAACAAGCATTGAGATTGCCTATGGTAACTGCAAAGAGGTGCTCCTTTTAGATTTCCACAGTTGCCCTTGATAGTCTCTGCTTTTTGCCGCTAATTTTTGATTGTGCGCTTCATTTGTTGCAGATATAGTGCAAATTTTTATTGTTGCGAATATGGAGTTGATAAGGGCAAGGACTTGCTGAAATAATTTGCAAGGAGTTTCGGTACCATCCTAAAGCACTGCTTGATAAAGTATTTACCGACATAGCTAGGCCAAATTTTCTTGAACACAACCACGAACTCTTTATGTTCATAAGATAATAGTTCTTATATATGTTGATATATCTTCAGGTACCTTGGATGACATGCTTACTATGTAGTTGAAGTAATTGTGTGTCAATTGAAATAGTTGTGAATTTGGATTCTTACTTGTGTTGATGCCAAAGGTTTAACAATGGCACCAGTGTAGTGAACTTTAGGGATCCAAGAATTGTGTACAAGGTTAATGAAAGAGATCCCATGCTGTATGTATTTATTTCTACAGACATGCTACCACGTTTTCAATGTTGCTCTGCTAAAATTTAGTTAAATTAGCTTTTTATGGTACTCTTTGTTGCTAGTAGTTCTTTAGAAAGAGGTAGGTCTGCTTCTTTGAGTTGTAAGTATGTGAGTATTAATGTAGTTTGGGGTTAAATCAAAAGTCACAAACTTTCTATTCTTAGTAGTCTTAGAAGATGCCCACTTCATTTTCATATTGGTGTTGTCAATGTACTTGAATCTGCAAGGAGACTTGCATTTGATTTTTGTTCATCAACTTGTTGCTCACTTGCTCTTCAAAAGTAGCTTGATGTCTTCTTATCAAATTTGGGTTTCTTTGTCTTACTCTAGGTGTGGGTTTTAGGACATTTTAAAGATTTTGTGTGTCCATTCAAACACATGCAAACATGCATCTTTTTTGTTATTTCTAATGCTTGACAACTTTCTTCTTAACCATCTATTATTACCATGCAATGTTAATAAAGGTAAAGCATCTACACATTAAATTTAGTGAACCTCTAACTGTTGCAAACATTACATAAATGTGGTGCCAACTGCACATCAAATGTCTTGTTCAAGCTTGCAAGCACATCAAACTCTTTTATTTTTAAATGTATATTCATTACAAAAAATATGAGGCCTCAACAAGGCCGTGAGTGCTGATTTTCGGGACCCGCGGGTGATATTACGGAAAAAAAAAAAAAAAAAAAATCTTTTTTTTTTTGAAAAAAAATAACTTTTTTTTTTCTTTTTTTTTTCCCGAAAAAAAAAAGTGAAAAGTGACGTCACGCTGATGTGGCGCTGACGTCAGCGCTGGCGTGGAACTTCGACCACGTCAGAATTTCAGTTTCTGAATTTTTTTTTTCCCGTAGTATCACTACGGGGTCCAGGCTTAACGGCCTTCCGGAGGCCTCATATTTTTTGTAATGATGGGAGCATATCCATTCTTGATCGCCCCCTCATTTTGGTAGTGTAGGGTGCTCCCTTTCCATGTAGTTAGAGGTAGATAGCAATTAGTTATGGTATAGTTGTAATGCATTGTAATTGGCTATAAGTCTCTCGATATTGCAACCAACCTTTAGTCAATTTTGCAACTAGCCTTTGGTGAGAAATAGGAAAACCAACATGACCAAGAGGGTGCAAACCTAATCTTCACCTAAAAACTTCATGGTAATTATGTTTTGACAAAAAAATCTGAAATTCTTACAAACTCTATTTTTGTACATGGAAAAATTTCCCCACTTAAGAAACTTGCGCTCTAGTTACGCATAATTGCTTAAGTGGTCGGAAATGGATTGGCTTCCTTACACTAGGGTAGCTTTGATTTTTTGAACTTGGAATCATAATGGATTAATCCTTAAACAACGGGCTAGTGACCATGGGAAAATGCGAGCTGTGAACATGTCAACCTGTGCGCTGACCACAAGAAAAGCATTGTTTCCGTGTGTTGAACAGTGGCAACCCAATGGCAGGCAATTTTAGCAATTGGATAGCCTAGCCTTAGCAAGATTTGGAACAAAAAAAACTGCGAAATCTTTGCCTACCAATGCCCTAGTCACACATTCAAGAACAATGATTTCCAATAACAACCACATCCATGGCTACAATCTCTGCAATGTCCCGCGCCATCCGTAGTTCACTTGTTCAAGTTTTTTTCCTTGCTCTTTTGTTATGTGAAGCTATTGCATGTGACGCTTAGTGTACTAACTTTCTAAACCATTTGTTTTGACACTGTGAATTGTTGGATTAAAATAAAGCAAAAGCACTCATACTACTATAGATGATCTTCCCTTTTCACACAAAATCTGGAAGATGAAGAGTTGCACTTATGTCCTACATATGAGATTCTCTTATCATTCATCGACCGCAAAATGTCCGCCTCGACGTTGAAGGGTTAAATATCATTTCATTAAATGTTGCTAAATTTCACATTGCATGATGGTGCACGACTTCAAGTCCACCAGGGGAAAAAAATAGGATGAAAAACGGCTCTTTTCCGTTCAGCAGACTGTTTCAATGTCATTCATCGACCAGAAAATGGCTTCCAAGGCGTTTAACGGTTAAGTATCCCCACCGTTGTTTCTTTTGGAGCTGGGTCCCTAACAGCGGATGCATGACGCAGCCATGGTCAACTGGGAAGAGTTTGACCAAACGTGCAGACCATCCGGTAGAATCCTGCAATCTAGCCAAGCAATTCAACCAGCACGGATCCCAGCGTTGAAACCACCGTCCTCATCCTGACAAAGACTTACAATATAGTATTATACGAGCATTTATTTATTTATTTTTTAAGGCAAATGAAACGGATTTCATTGCAAGAGATGAAACACAAACCTGACAGCCACAGGTAGCCTGACAGCGGCAGGACAAGGGACGGACACGTGGGGAAACCTGCTTGTGAACGCAAGCAAGTCCCCACGTGCATGAAATGCTACAGTGCCTTCAACTATTGCCACCGCTAGCTACCACGACAGGGCCACTGCTACAGATCGCTTACCAGTTACCACACCCCTCCGACACTGGCTTCTTCACAGTTCTCGCTGGCTATGGCGTTCTGCCCGTTTGTCGAACTTTGCAACTCTGCTACTCTTTTCACTCTCGGTGTTTCTGCCCATAGAGCGATTCCCATCAAGCTTTTGCACCTCCGAAGCTACATCATCGGGACCTCTCCAGGTGCGAGTTCATGCTCTCATCGTTTCGTGCAATCTTTCCTGCATCATGGCTACCATAGTCGGCATCTGAGAACTTACCTAGATCTATAAATTTCACTGGCCTGGGTTGTATCCATTTTCATTGAAGTAGCTTCCCTTCCTTGCCAGTATTTTTTTCCTGTACGATACCACAAACTTAAGGTGGGTTGTGGGGTTCGGAGCTTGAGATCTGGATGTCGAGAGGTTGGTAATGAATACGTTTGTGTTGGTGTTCGTTTTCCGTCATTTTGTTCCAAGTGACATCCAAACCCTGGTCGCTTGTGTTTCTAGCTTGTGTGTGTGGTACCTTGTTGGCGTCTTTGTTGCGTCATTGCAGCGCTAGATTTTCAAACCTAACGATGCAAGATGCGGCAGATCTTCTGGACCTACATCTCCCTGTTTCTTGCTGAGACTCTAGCGTGAGTTGTTGCTCTGGTTCTTGGGCACTCTAGCCTGGCGTTCATCTCCCTTGCAATTGGATTCACATCGCTAGTGTGCTAAGGTGTGTATTCTGTTTGCACCGGTAAACTGTTCCAAAGTAACTCATCTTCCGCTATGAAAGTTAGTGTCCGTACAGACGTGCAGACCATCCTGTGGAATCCCGAAATCTAGTCAAGGATTCCAACAGCACGGATCCCCAGCATTGGAAACGCTCCTCACCTTCACAAAGACTTCATACAGTATAGTATTATAGGGCACTTTTCACATGGGGAAAGCTGCCAGTGCCCGCAAGCAAGTCCCACGTCAAAAAAATGCTACAGTACCTTGAATTATTGCCACGACTGGGTCACTGCGACAGTTCGCTTTCCAGTTACTAGACTTCACAGTTCATGCTGGCTATGGCGCTCTGCCCTTTGTCGAACTCTGCAACTCTGCTACTCTTTTCACTCTGGTTGTGTTTGCCTGAGAGATTACCATCAAGCTTTTGCACCTCCGAAGCTGCATCGTTTAAACCTCTTGTCGTGCGTGTTCACGCTCTCATCATTTGTGCAATTTCTCCTCCATTGTCGCTATCGAGTGGGCATCCGGGAATTTACTTCAGCTCTGTGAGTTTCAGTCATAGGTTGTATCTTCGTTCAGTGATGTAGCTTCCCTTCCTCGCCAATTTTTTGGTGTACGGTACCACAAAGGTGGATTGTGCGTGTGGGAGCTTGAGATCTGGAGGTCGATAGTTTGGAAACACGTTTGTGTTGTGTTGGTGTTCCTTTCCGTCGTTTTGTTTCCAGTGACATCCAAACCATGGTTGCTTGTGTATCTAGCTTGTGTGGTACCCTGCTGATTTCTTCTCTGCTTGTGCCATTTGATCGCTGCAGTTTCAACATGGCAGATCGTCTGGACTTGCATCTCCTTGTTTCTTGTTGAGACTTAAGTGGGAGTTGCGTGCTCAGTTTCTTGGTCAGTCTGCGACACTCCTCTTCTTTGCAACTGGATCCACATTGCTAGTGTGTTAAGGTGTGTATTCTGAATGGACTGGCAGACTATTCTTCCATTTACTAATCTTCCATTGCAATCAATACATGATTAACAATTGTATTCTATATCTTGTACTTTTATCCAAATATCGTTAGTAACATATCAATATTTTGATTAACAAGTCCATATTTTATATAATCATCTATCTTCTATATATTGTATGATATTAGTTCTTTATTAACATTTAGATTTTGTATATAGATTTTAAATTTGATGCAATGAAGATAAATGTTATGAATCATGATTCTTTTGTGAAGTTATTGACAAACTTATCTATTATTTCGTAGATTGACTGCTTGCAAATGAGCTAGAGTAGCTTTGATTTTGAATTGTTGCTTAGGTTGGTTTTGGGGATTCATTGTACTATAATTGCTTCCATTCCAATTCAACAAGTTGTAATTTAGATTCCTAAAGTTGATCCCTATTCCTTTGCCATATGAAATGGAAGGATAATTGTGAGCTTGAGTGCATTACATTCTTTTTGTAAGAGTCCTCTCTTGTATAAACATAATTCGATTTTGATTAATTTTCTCGAGGGGTTTACTTAATTCTATTATAACAAATCACGTGCAAACAAGTGGTTTCTAATAAACTATAATTTCAACCTAAAATTTTGAGCATTGTTTAATAATGACTATAGGTTTCTATTGTCAAAACTTTCAACTCAAATAAAATATGAAATGATTTCTATAAGAAGTTGAAAATGAACTAAAATGACATGTTTTTCAACTCAAAGAATTATAGGAAACACATTTAGATGACTATTGAATCAATATTCAACTTAAATTGAGCTTTCAATAGAGAGTTATTTTTAGGAATTTTTTGTTCATTTTTTAGATTACTTTTTTTATATAATATAGGGTTTTCAAAGTTATTTTTCAATTCTACAGTGTATCTTTTTGCTTCAAAAATTTGTAACTAATTATTATTAACAAATAAAATTATCAATAATGCAAAACATAAAATTTTAAAGTAGGAAAATCTATTCATATTTTATTTTATTTTTTATATTTTAAAACTCAAAAAGTATATAGAGGGCCCAAAATTTTGTTCGCATGTGGTTTCTAATGGATACTCTAAGTGAACTTCCCAAGTTAATTTTCTATAGAAAACATAGTGTGGCTTATATTTTGAGGACATTTTTTGTTGTCATCATGTAACAATTGAGATGAGAGGCTTAAAATGTTTTCTTGCCTCTACTGTATTTGTTTATAAACTACCCGTATTTGCTTCGTTATTGTTAAGTTTCTACAATTCCAAAAGATTTTTGACATCTAAAATTTATTTGGTAATTGTTGCAAATGGAGACAATGTCATTGCTAAGAGCACTAAAACAACCCACATTAGTGAAGTGTGAATAGTTACAAGATCCAACAGGACTTAGGACTCATCAAATGTAAAAATAGACACAACACTGTTTATTTGTTCTCGATAGAATCCTTTTGAAATTTTGTCATGTGCATGTTGACTTGGGAATACATAGGGATCCACTTATAAACTGCCAAGTGAACAAAAAAGAAGAAATCAAGTGAGTGATGTATGTGTTGGATATCATAGATGCATTTAATATGTATTTAGGATGTGTCACTTATTTATCCATTTTTTGTGGAGTTTGTGGAACATTACTAGTGAAAATGTAATATTTACAGAATATAGTTTGTGTGCAAAGCTTTGTGACTTGATAAATTTGAATAAGATTTTTGTGTTTTGTAACCTTTAGTTATTGTATAATAGTAGATTAATATAAGTATTCATAAGTCATTTTGATGAAATTTTTTATGCGCACGAGAACACTTTTAAAGGTATTGGTTAATTGAAGCTTTTATTGTGACCTTGCTCATTATTATCATTTGAATGTTACATTCTAACTATTTTCTTTGAATTTGTTTTAAAGATATTGTAGGTCTTTGATATATTTTTTCATTTGCTGCATCAAATGGCTTTCTTTTGGATGTGGATTGCGAGTTTCTTCACGCTGGCCATCTCCATGTTTTGGAGATTCATGAGTTTCGCATGGTTTCCGTGGTGAGTATGAAAAGTGAATGTTAGAATAAAATAGTGTTCAAATAACTTTGTTATTTATACAATTTTCTATTTGATTGACATCAAACTCTACAAACAATCTTTCTTTAAGTATTTATGTAAGTAATCAAATTTAGAAGTATATAATCTTATCTCAATACAACTCTATTTCTAGACAATCAAGTTTAGTTTGTTGAATGTCTTTGATGTTTTTAATCAATCCCATAGGATAATTGATTTTGTTATATCTTGTCAAAACATCTTGTTGATTGTAGACATTCCATATTCTACAGGAAGAACAAGGATATCTCAAAAGTACAAAGTGGGCATTACAAAAGACTTCACAATGTTATACCAAGTCTTGAGAAATGCTTGAAGGCTATGAATGCATCTTCAAAGAAGAAAGTCTTGAATAAAAATCAATGTGTACATCTTTTTGGCACATATGTATTGGCCATGAAGGGGATCAAGGAGATGGTGTCAACTGCTACTCCAGATCTCAATTTCCAATTTATATGCAAAGAATTGTTTCGTCTTCAAAAGAAAGTAGAGATTGTGGGGAAATCTTGCATTGAAGAAGAACAATGGTGCCATTCCGCTGTATTTCAACTCCAAAACAAAGAGACTTTTCGTGAGTTGCTCTTGGATCTCAAGTGTTGTTACAATACAGCAAGGGACATGTACTTATTCGACCATCCCAACCCATCAAATGATGTGTTACTTCTTCAATTTGATGCAGCTACCTATGATCAAGTTGTTGAAGATGGACAAGAACTCAAGATGAGGCTTGAACTTCTACTTCAACGAGAAATCATACAAGATTGTGAAATGGTGCAACATCTATTGTTGCGACTTAGAAATTTGGATCGAGTTGATGGTGGAGACTTGGATGCTTTGGAGATTCCTAATGACTTCAAAATACCAAAATTAATGGAAGAAATAGGTGCAGGAGCTTTTGGAGCAGTGTACAAATCGAATTGGTTGGGCCTTCTATGTGCTACAAAAGTGTTGAAAGGTGCCCCTGAATATCTCACAATATGTCGAAAAGAGGCTGGAATCTTGGCTGGCTTAAGCCATCCAAATCTTGTTCACTTTTTAGGTTGTGGGATTACTAAAAACATTGATGAGAGTTGTAACGAATACAAAACTCATGAGATGCATTTGGTGATGGAATTGATGGATTCAAACTTGTCCACCTTCTTAAAGAGAGCAAAAAGACCTTTATCCTATCCAATTGCAATTGACATCATGCACCAAATTGCAAAGGGTGTATATTACCTTCATGACATGCAAGTTGCTCATCTTGACTTGAAACCTGATAATATCTTGTATAGCTCAATATCCATGGAAGATTTGGATCCTTATTATACATTCAAGGTTATGGATTATGGAAATTCTCAATTAGAGGTTTGTAGCCATCCAAAGCATCCAGAGCCATCAAATTATTCTATTGGAACAATAGGGTATATGGCCCCTGAAATGATCAAGGAAAATAAAACTCCACGGTATCCATTTCAAGCTGATGTGTGGTCATTTGCCATGATATGTTCAGAGATTCTATCTGGAAAGGTTCCATATTCTAGTTTGAAACCAAAAGATTTTTATAAACAAATACAAGATATTCATGGTTCTAGCTTGCGACCAGATCTACCCAACGATTGTGAAGGGCTTACAATTTTAATTCGAGAATGTTGGTCTCAAGACCCTCTTCAACGACCAACTTTTTTTGAGATTTGTGATAGGCTCACTAATTTAAAAAAGTCTTTTTGGAAGGGAGGGTCTTGTCACTTTGGAGATTCCAAGTCCACAGTGGACCATATCTCAAGGGTATGAAATTGCCTCACTATGCTATTTGATTAGTAATATTTGATTTATGTCATTATCTTTAATTCATTTCCATGATTGTTTTGACATGAGTTACTAATTTATAAGGAAATCCTTTTGTATTTGTCTAGGTGGATGAACAAATTGCACTTGCAAAGGAGATTCCAATTGATTTGGATGATCAATTGTCCAAAGCCAAAGGGCTTTTGGAAAGGAACTATATAGGCATTGTTGGCATGGGTGGAATTGGCAAGACCACATTAGCAAAGGCAATCTTTGATGACGCGACCGTGACTTCTTCATACCCCACATCATGCTTTATTGCAGATTGCAAGAAATATCAAAATTCCTATGAAATATTGTGTGACATATTACTTAGACTTGGCAAAGATGAAAAACCTGAGAATCTAGGAGATGCTCAACAAAAGATGAAGAAACTCTTGGTTGAAAAGAAGATTCTTTTAGTACTCGATGACGTCAACGACAAAGCTTTGGTGCTTGATGTTGTACCTCCCGACATCGTTCAAGCTAGCAAGGGCACTACAATAATTATTACAACACGCCAATGGAGTACTATAGAAGCATTTGTGGAACTGGAGGGAAGGTTGGACGTTCAATTGTTGAATGAAAAGGCAGCAACAACACTTTTCACCTCTCAACTTTGTAGGGATGTAGCTTCTATGTCAATGGACTTTGTGGCCTTGGTTAAAAGTGTTGTGGCATCTTGCAATGGCTTGCCTTTGAGTTTGAAAGTGATGGGTGCATTTTTGCGCAACAAAGAGAGATTACGAAGTTGGGAACGAGCGCTACAAAGAATGGCAAGAGGAAAAAATTTGGATGGTGATGAAGCAATTTGGAACACCTTGCAAATAAGTTTTGATGGATTGAATGATGGCGTTGAAAAGAGGATGTTTTTGGACGTGGCATGTTTTTTTTGTCAAGATGTATATCCATCTGGCATATCAAAAGAGACAATCTTGCCCTTGTGGTCCAAAGATGGCATCCTTCCAACGGTCCAATTGGGAAGATTGATTGACATGTCACTGTTGAAGGTCAATGGAGATGGTGACATTCTTGAGATGCATGACCAACTACGTGACATGGGCCGAATGATTGCCAAGGACACAAGAATTTGGAAAGCGTCTATGATACTTGAAAGTGGCTTTTCAAGCAAGGTACTATTCAATAAGTGTAATTGACATTATTAGAATTTCACATTTTCATATGTTTATTTGAATGCAATTAGTGAACGAACATTCAACCCCATTTTGTTTCAATAATCATTAATTTTGAATTTTCTTAGGAGAATTAATTTTCATTTGAAGCCTTTCTATGAAGATGTAATTCATGATCGTTTATACTATTTGAATGCAGGATGTTGAGGTTCTTGAAGGCATTTCTTTGCAAGAAAGAACAAAGTATCATTTTCCTTTGTTGAAAAAAGATCAATGTTTTGATTTTGGGAAACTTCGTGTATTAATTTTGGTGAGTGCTTTGGGCAAATCTCAAGTGCATGTTGAGAGCTGGGATTTATTACTTGAAATAGCTTCACATTGCTCTCAATTGGAGGCAATTCTAATACAAAACTCTGAAACATGGAGGCCATGTATATATCCATATAAACTTTCCACAAATAGTGCAACTATTTTAAGCACCAAGATATCAAATATTTTTGGTACATGTGCATCATTGAAGATTTTTGATCTTATAGGGTTTAATTTTGTCAAACAATTGCCAACGACATTTTCATCAAGCAATATCCTAATGAGATTGAATTTGAGTTATTATGAAGGCTTGGAGGCCTTACCGAAGGAAGTGGGGAACTTGTCTTCCTTGACCACTCTAAATTTGAGTAGATGTTTACGCTTGACAACTTTGCCGAAGGAAGTGGGGACTTTGTTTTCCTTGACTTCTTTTGATTTAAGTGGATGCTCAAGCTTGGTAGATTTGCCAAAAGAAGTGGGAAACTTATCTTCCTTGACCAAATTTGATCTAATTGGATGCTCAAACTTGGCGTATTTGCCAAAAGAAGTGGGGAACTTGTCTTCCTTGACCACCTTAAATTTGTTTGGATGCTCAAGCTTGGTAGATTTGCCAAAAGAAGTAGGGAACTTGTTTTCCTTGACCACTCTAAATTTGAGTGGATGCTCAAGCTTGGTAGATTTGCCAAAAGAAATGTGGAACTTGTCCTCCTTGACCACCTTAAATTTGAGTGGATGCTCAAGCTTGGTAGATTTGCCAAAAGAAGTGGGAAACTTATCTTCCTTGACCAAATTTGATCTAATTGGATGCTCAAATTTGGCGTATTTGCCAAAAGAAGTGGGGAACTTGTCTTCCTTGACCACCTTAAATTTGTTTGGATGCTCAAGCTTGGTAGATTTGCCAAAAGAAGTGTGGAACTTGTCTTCCTTGACCACTCTAAATTTTAGTGGATGCTCAAGCTTGGTAGATTTGCCAAAAGAAGTGTGGAACTTGTCTTCCTTGACCACTCTAAGTTTGAATGGATGCTCAAGCTTGGTAGATTTGCCAAAAGAAGTGGGGAACTTGTCTTCCTTGACCATTCTATATTTAATTCACTGTTCAAATTTGATAAATTTGCCAAAAGAAGTGTGGAACTTGTCTTCCTTGACCACTCTAAATTTGAGTGGATGCTCAAGCTTGGTAGATTTGCCGAAGGAAGTGGGGAACTTGTCTTCCTTGACCACTCTAAATTTGAGTGGATGCTCAAGCTTGGTAGATTTGCCAAAAGAAGTGGGGAACTTGTCTTCCTTGGACTATTTTGATTTGAGTGGATGCTCAAGCTTGGTAGATTTGCCAAAAGAAGTGGGGAACTTCTCTTCCTTGACCACTATAAGTTTGAGTAGATGCACAAGCTTGGTAGATTTGCCAAAAGAAGTGGGGAACTTGTCTTCCTTGACCTATTTTGATTTGAGTGGATGTTCACGCTTAATAACTTTGCCAAAGGAAGTAGGGAACTTGTCTTCCTTGTTGTCTTTTGATTTGAATGGATGTTCATGCTCAACAACTTTGCCAAAGGAAGTGGGGAACTTGTCTTCCTTGGACTATTTTGATTTGAGTGGATGCTCAAGCTTGGTAGATTTGCCAAAAGAAGTGGGGAACTTGTCTTCCTTGATCACTCTAAATTTGAGTGGATGCTCAAGCTTGGTAGATTTGCCGAAGGAAGTGGAGAACTTGTTTTCCTTGGACTATTTTGATTTGAATGGATGCTCAAACTTGGTAGATTTGCCAAAAGAAGTGGGAAACTTGTCTTCCTTGACCACTCTAAACTTGAGTGGATGCTCAAGCTTGGTAGATTTGCCAAAAGAAGTAGGGAACTTGTCTTCCTTGACCTATTTAGGTTTGAGTGGATGCTCAAGCTTGGTAGATTTGCCAAAAAAAGTGGAGAACTTGTCTTCCTTGACCACTCTAAATTTGAGTGGATGCTCAAGCTTGGTAGATTTGCCAAAAGAAATGGGGAACTTGTCTTCCTTGACCACTATAAGTTTGAGTGGATGCTCAAGCTTGGTAGATTTGCCAAAAGAAGTGGGAAACTTGTCTTCCTTGACCTATTTAAGTTTGAGTGGATGCTCAAGCTTGGTAGATTTGCCGAAGGAAGTGGGGAACTTGTCTTCCTTGGACTATTTTGATTTGAATGGATGCTCAAGCTTGGTAGATTTGCCAAAAGAAGTGGGAAACTTGTCTTCCTTGACCACTCTAAATTTGATTGGATGCTCAAGCTTGGTAAATTTGCCAAAAGAAGTGGGGAACTTGTCTTCCTTGACCTTTTTAATTTTGAGTGGATGCTCAAGCTTGGTAGATTTGCCAAAAAAAGTGGGGAACTTGTCTTCCTTGACCACTCTAAATTTGAGTGGATGCTCAAGCTTGGTAGATTTGCCAAAAGAAATGGGGAACTTGTCTTCCTTGACTACTATAAGTTTGAGTGGATGCTCAAGCTTGGTGGATTTGCCAAAAGAAGTGTGGAACTCGTCTTCTTTGACCACTCTAAATTTGAGTGGATGCTCAAGCTTGGTAAATTTGCCAAAAGAAATGGGGAACTTGTCTTCCTTGACCACTATAAGTTTGAGTGGATGCTCAAGCTTGGTAGATTTGCCGAAGGAAGTGGAGAACTTGTTTTCCTTGGACTATTTTGATTTGAATGGATGCTCAAGCTTGGTAGATTTGCCAAAAGAAGTGGGAAACTTGTTTTCCTTGACCACTCTTAATTTGAGTGGATGCTCAAGCTTGGTAGATTTGCCAAAAGAAGTAGGGAACTTGTCTTCCTTGACCACTCTAAATTTGAGTGGATGCTCAAGCTTGGTAGATTTGCCAAAAGAAGTAGGGAACTTGTCTTCCTTGACCACTCTTAATTTGAGTGGATGCTCAAGCTTGGTAGATTTGCCAAAAGAAGTGGGGAACTTGTCTTCCTTGACCTATTTAAGTTTGAGTGGATGCTCAAGCTTGGTAGATTTGCCAAAAAAAGTGGGAAACTTGTCTTCCTTGACCACTCTTAATTTGAATGGATGCTCAAGCTTGGTAAATTTGCCAAAAGAAGTGGGAAACTTGTCTTCCTTGACCACTCTTAATTTGAGTGGATGCTCAAGCTTGGTAGATTTGCCAAAAGAAGTGGAGAACTTGTTTTCCTTGGACTATTTTGATTTGAATGGATGCTCAAGCTTGGTAGATTTGCCAAAAGAAGTGGGAAACTTGTTTTCCTTGACCACTCTTAATTTGAGTGGATGCTCAAGCTTGGTAGATTTGCCAAAAGAAGTGGGGAACTTGTCTTCCTTGACCTATTTAAGTTTGAGTGGATGCTCAAGCTTGGTAGATTTGCCAAAAGAAGTGGGGAACTTGTCTTCCTTGACCACTCTAAATTTGAGTGGATGCTCAAGCTTGGTAGATTTGCCAAAAGAAATGGGAAACTTGTCTTCCTTGACCACTATAAATTTGAGTGGATGCTCAAGCTTGGTAGATTTGCCGAACGAAGTGGGGAACTTGTTTTCCTTGGACTATTTTAATTTGAATGGATGCTCAAGCTTGGTAGATTTGCCAAAAGAAGTGGGAAACTTGTCTTCCTTGACCTATTTTGATTTGAGTGGATGTTCACGCTTAACAACTTTGCCGAAGGAAGTAGGGAACTTGTCATCTTTGACCACTCCTAAATTGGATGGGTGTTTAAGTTTGGAGGCATTGCCAGAGGAAGTTGAGAAGTTATATCATTTGGACAAACTCAATTTAGATGGGTGTGTTTAGTTAAGTTCTTTACCAAACAATTTGGGATGCTTAGCTCCACTTCGGACTCTTTTTTGGAAAAATTGTCCAAACTTGGAACCCTATATGTTGGTTGAATCATCCTCACCAACTTCTTTGGCTAGTCTTAAAGCCAAATTTGTTGGCCTTGGAGGTGATCATCATGGTGGAGTGATTTGTGATGGATGTAAAGTAACCCCCATAGTTGGGCCTCGTATGAAGGCAAAGGCCACGTTCAAAGTTGACTATGATTTGTGCATAGAGTGTTTTGAAAAATTGAAGCTATCGTTGAAAAATTCAAGTTAGTGACAAATTTCAATAGTGGTCAATAAGAAATTTTAATGCATAGTTTGTAGTTGAACTATGGATTGGGAAGACCATTTGTTGAAATCCATTGAAGATTATTTACAAGATTTAGTCATATAGATTGCAATTATAGCTAAGGTTTGTGTGTTGGTTTCTTTTGACATGCATTTGTATTTAAGAATATTGAGTCACTGAATTATACAAATTCACTTCAATTTATAACTACATGTCATGCACAAACACATTCTACAAAAATCATATCATGTCAATTTGTACCAAAGGGTAAATGCACACTATGCTGGACCATTTTTGGCAAAAATATATACATAAAAGTCCATTTCATTTTTTTGCATATGATCTCTAAATTTTTTGATTTTTTTTCTATAATTTCTTTATAGTATGTTAAAGCAAAAGGTGAAAAAATATTTATCAAAATTTCCTTTTTATATTTTTATAAAAAAAACTCAAAGATGACATCAAATTTTCATTTACTTTAATAAATTGTAGAAATGATTATAATGAAAATTAACTCTATTGGAAGTTAGACCATCCTTAGAAATACTTATTACAATTATTTTGATAAGATAGATTTGTGTAAAGTTGATTTTAAGTATATCTAATGTACTTCTAAAAATCAATACTATTCTAGTAAGATAATGATGCATAAATTAGTCCATAATTCCATATCTACAAACTTAGGGATTGATTTTTATATATTTTAAATCAAAACATTTGAATACATTTAAACCTATTTAAATATAAGTCCTTTTGCAAAATATTTAAATTTTCATTAGATCAATGAGTCTTTATCTTAAATGTTGTGGACTGTGACAATAGTAAAGAGTACATTTCAAAGTCCTTTACAAATAATGTACAAACAGTTTTGCAATTTTTTGGGGGGGATTTTATAGATCATCAACTATACAACATTAAGATGTGTCCTTTTCAATGTTCTACAAATCGTATATTTTTAAATTTACAAGACTTTTAAAAAATCCCACTAAAAAAAGGACTATGACAGTCCATATTGGTCCAGCGTAGTGTGCAATTGCTCCAAAGCCTGAGTAAAAACAACATTTATATACCAATGACTCTCTTACTGCCAAAATAGTATTATTGTTGCATCCAAATTAAACACACAAGTGAGGTGGAACTCACCTCCAATCCAAACAAAAATGTACAAAACTTCATTCAATTTGGACAATTTGCAGGATAATGCATCACTATTGGTATCACATAGTTAAGGTATGGCAATGATTCAAATATCAACCTATGGCAAGACTTAATAGCTTTGGACCACCATGAGTTAATGGGAGCATACTTGGAAGCTCGTGACATGTGTCACAACCTCCAAAATATACCTAAAAGAAAATTTTGTAAAATCAAGATGATGGCAACTGGTGAGTTCTAATGTCAAATAGGGAGGGAAGTAGTCCATTTCTTTGGTAGCAATTTCACATTGAATACTATGCAAAAAATTATGATGCCTTGGTGGTGTTTTAATTTGAACAATCTTTCCCGAGGTTCTTTCCCTATTTACATGTTCAAAGACTCTTGAGGTAGATTGCATTTCACATCATCAAAAATATTTATTATTAACATGATT
This sequence comes from Antitrichia curtipendula, assembly GCA_951230915.1. NCBI lineage: Eukaryota > Viridiplantae > Streptophyta > Bryopsida > Hypnales > Leucodontaceae > Antitrichia > Antitrichia curtipendula. The sequence continues at coordinate 52,466,135 of OX579633.1, read as the reverse complement.
ATTTTTTGGTATGTTTTTTGAAATTTTAACAAAAATCATCTATTAGTTGATTTCTATTTAATGGATTTCTTTTAGTATTCATACTATTGTGGAATCAAATGTTGGTTGTTTATGGTACATTTACCCCAAGTTGCAAAACATAGGCACTATGGAGATGGTGTTTGGAAGCTTGAATGTACACAAGATCTAATTGAAGGCCAGAACTGTGATTGTGGATTCCATCTAATAAGGATGGGTTAGATTTTAGTTTGATGTTTATAACTAAACACATTAGAGGTACCTATGTGAATGCAAAAGTATAGTTAGTGTTATTGCTTCATGCATCTCTCTATGCTTTTAATCTATGTAGCCTAAAGAGATGCTTTCACGATGTGCTAAGTTGCAAGGTTTAGCAAGTGTTGATGGAGTTCTATTTCAATAATGTAGGTTATTTATTTTTCTAAATATTATGAGCATTTGTTGCAATCTTAAAGTTCATGTATTAAAATCAATTCAAAGGAAAATTGACCAAATTACTAGTCTTTACTAGCTGGAGTTGCTTCACTAATCTCCAATTTTTGAGGGACAATTTTTCAAAACAATTTGAAACAAATTTTTCTTTGGAGGGTAGTATAGAAAGTAGAAGAAATTAATTTTCTTGTAGTTGGACCATTGTGCAACTACTTATGAATTTCAAAGTAAAGATGATTTTTTCAACACTCTCGCCGACATTTTTTCAACACTCTTTTCAACATTTGCAATTTATGAGTTCTTGCACTTTTCTAATACGAAGATTTCAAAAGAAAATGCAACATTATTTTCAACCAAAATAGTATTGGAAGAATTCTTGAAATGTTGTGAAACTAATGGCACTACTATTTTTGATACTTAAGTATTGAAAAGAAGTGTCCAAAAAAATCTCAAAAACAACATCCATGCTTGATAGTAGGAATATTGCTATCTCTATTCTTTGACTAGGATTGCAGGAAGTTGATAGAGTTTGGCATTTATTGATGACTTTGGGATCCAATTGTGATGGAACATGATACTTGCAAAAGATTTGCTTAACAGATGATTGTGCGGCTTGGGCACCTACCACAATGTTGTTATTTATTGGAAAGAGAATCTTTTCTTGATTGTCACATTCTTACAATGAGCTCCTCACCCCTCTTTTATCAATTCTTATGATAACAACACCTAACATGTGAGTGCATATCACTGATTGTAAATCCAGAGAGGTCACTTAGTGTATCTATAGTATACCACGTGCAGCTAAATGATCTTTTGACCTCCTATTTACTTTTTAATAAACTATAATTTTAGCCTATAATTTTGAGCATTGTTTAATCAAGACTATAAGATTCTATCGCCAAAATCATGAATCCAAATAATATATGAAATGATTTCTAGAGAAGGTTGAAAAATGAACTAAAATGACATGTTTTTCAACTCAAGTATTTATAGAGAACACATTTAGACAACCATTGCATCAATATTCAAGAAATATAAACTTTCAATAGAGACTCATTTTTGAGAATTTCTTGTGTATTTCTTAAACAATTTTTCTTATTAAATATAGAGGTGTCAAAGTTATTTTCAGCTTTACAGTGTATCTTTTACTTCAAAAATTTGTATCTAATAATAATTTACGTATAAAATTATCAATAATTCATAACGTAAACTTTCAAAGTAGGAAAATCTACTCATACTTTTCTCTTTTTTTATTTATTTAAATTTTTATTTATTTAAATTTAAAAGTAAATAGAGGGTCCAAAATCCTCGCCACATGTGGGTTGTATAAATGCATAGAGTGACCTCCCCGAGATTGTAAATGAGCAAGTAAAGAAAAAATTGGTGTGAATTTGGATGAAGGAATAATGTGTGTCTGGAAAAGCAAGCATGTGGTAGTGGAAGTAGAATATTTCTTAGACCGAAAAATGAAGAGATAACTATTTTTAGAATCCACCTATAGAAAAAACAATTGTTAATCAAGCACACCACATGTTGAAAAGAAGATGATGGGCACACAATCATGGGTGGGTTATATAATGATTCATGTTCAATGACTTCTCCCAAAGACAGTTGGTCATCCCTCCATTCACCATTCATATTGTAATTTTTTTTGCTTTTTTTGGCCATTGTCCTATAATTCTCAAAATGATGTATTCATGTATAAAAAATAATTTATGTACATGTAGAAAAAAATCGTATTATTTTATATTCTACAATACATTTTATTTTTTGATACCAATATACAAGTGTAATCTTCACTAAAAATTTACATATCATATGAAAGTACAACTCAAATCACACATTGGATTTTTGCATACAACAAGTTCATGTGTTTATCTATTTCTTGAACTCTAAGTGATACATTTTTCTTTTTTCAAATTCTAGATTGATAAACAACCAAATTTTAATCAAATTTAATAGACTTAGATGCTTTTCACTTCATCTCCTAATTTCTCATTGGTTACCATGTTATTACTACTAGTATTCTAATAGAGGGACTATATTACTTTGGAATTGAACAATCATCCAAGGTTGTTAGAGGCAACATAAAGCCCTAGCTTTATAAATCATACACACTAATTTGAAGTATTTGAGCACTTTCAAATATGAATTTAACCCCTAAATGCCCATGGCTTTTTTTGAGCTTGTAAGAATTTGTTCTAGTTTGAACAAAAAATCAACATTTTCTTGTGCAAAACAACCAAAACGGATTTAGTAAACCAGCACAACATTTGTAGGCATGTGCTAGGAAAAACTCTGGCACTATATGGGGCTCACAATATGTTATTATAGTGATTGATATTTTATTTTCTCTTAAGAACTTGAGGTTCATTACTAGTCTTTTGACTTCATTGAGCTTAGTGTGGCGTAGAGTTTGGAAAACTCTTCCAATGGCCGGGTGGCAAGGCGTTTGTATTGTATGGTTGAAAACTGAAATTACTTGTAGTAAAAAGCATGTTTTTCAGATTTTACATCTTTGTTTGCTAATTTGATGAAAGCAATTTGATGGATCATCTCCAACTTTCCATCACTTCTATGCTATTCTGCCATTTTGTGCATGCAGAAAATTCAGACTTGCAGTTAATAAGAATTTTAAACATAGTCAATCATGACCAACTCTTGGTTGTTACCGCATGTTGAGCAAACTCCATTGAAATGGATTGAATTAATACACCTTGTTTTTCATGTCCTGGTGAACAAATGGACTACCATGACATTTGAACAAAGAGTGGTTACAATTATGAAAGGAAGTCTCACTATAAGAAACCCGTGTTTTTTTTGACGTCTAAAAATTGGACGTCAAATTTTTTGGACATCAAACATAACATTAGGATGCTAGTTTTGATGTCAAAACTAGCATCCTAATGTTATGTTTGATGTCCAAAAAATTTGATGTCCAATTTTTAGACGTCAAAAAAAACACAGGTTTCTTACAGTCAACTGAATCTTTTTCTACACATTACAACCTTGACTTCAGAAAACAAGAGATTGAATCTTTTTGTTGCATGTGGCTTCTAGACATGAAATTATACCTCACTTGAGAAAAGAATGAGAATCAAATAGTTCAAAACATATTCAAGTACGTCTACAAAAATATGAACAAAAAATCATTGGGTATATCACCGAGTTAACCCCTAAAGTCCCAAGGGTGTTTTCTGCCAAAAACCACTCAAAACTACCACTTCTGCTGTATTCACTTAAGGAAACCAATCTTTTTGTTCTTTTGGTAATTTAACCGTAGGATCTTGTACTTAACTTGTCTGAGATCATTTCGTAAAAATTTCATCAAAATTCACCGTACGGATTGGAAGATATTAGCATTCAAATTTGAACAAAAAGTTTTTTTTCAAGAAGATGCTTAAATTGCCCGAAAAACTAAGATTGTCCATAACTTTCTCATCCCTAGTCCAAATAGAATGAATCAAAGCTTCACGTATAGGTAAAAATATAATCTTTTAGGAAAAAAATTCGAAAAAAATTATTTTGACTTTTTGTAATTTTGGGGGGGCTGTCCGAGAATCTCCATTTCTTGCCCATTGTGCCATAACTTTTTCATCCTGCATCCGATTGAAACAAAAATTATATATCCACAAAGCTCTTCCAAAGTTACAAAACCTCAAAAAATCTCAAAAAAATTCACTTCAAATTGAGATAATAGGAACCTACCCGGACCCAAATTGTCCCCTGAGGGGACATGCGGGGCTTTAGGGGTTAACTCACTGATTGAACCCAAGTCTTGAAGAAAGCCTACAGGAAGTTCTTTCCGTCAAACATTATTAAGTTGCTTGTGGCCACAGTCAAAATCTTGTGGCCACAGTCGAAACGGAATTTGATCTGAAGAAATTCCATGAAGGTAAGGAGACACCATATGCAGCAAAACTGTCCAGGGATCCCAAGCCGGTGGACTGGTCAGCCACCATCACGAGACGCTACTTAATGTTATTGGGTAATTTGGGAAAGATTTTCACAAATGAGTCAGCATTAATTCATATTGTTTGAGATGAAGTTTTTGCAAGTGGCATGCGGAATCAATCAGAATGCAATCCGCACAACTAAGACTATGCATCAACTTTAACCCTTAACCCTTAAGGTGGGTACACCCAAAACCGCCACTTTTTGCTACTGAGCCTAGTTACTACTATTAGACTGGTCAAATTTTCATATATTCTTGTTGGCAAGTGAAAGGAGGTTCCAAAGCACCAGAGAATGTGGCATTTGGACATTGTATGCAAAAGTTATTAAGGGTCAAAGTTTGTTTCTGAAAGCGCTCCATCCAAATAGGTACATAACTGATTTTGGAAATGTACACATCTTGTAGATGGCGCTTTAAGGTCAGGTGCCATTTTCGGGGTGCCTACCTTATATGGCAGACCAATGACCATTGATTTCAAGCTCATTGTCCATCACTGGCATTTTGCAACTAGATATGTATGAAAACATGTACACCTATTTTTCAGAGATGAAATTACATATCTTCTTTACTTCACAAGAAGTTTAGGTTTTTTTGTGTGAAACTGATTTTTTGGAGAATCGTTGCAAGAAAAAGTGAAGAAAAATCACATCAAATAGAAAATTATTTCAAAAAATCTGAAAGTTGGAAAATGAATCCCAAGTTCAAATTGCAATAAGATATTCAATATTAGGATGTGTTTCGAAATTCAAATTGGAGTAGAAGCTACACTAAGTGACCTCATTTTGTTAATTGGGTTCAAACTCAAAAAATATCATTTTTGTGGAGTAATTTCAGATTTAAAGCAAGGAGCAACAACTTCCCAAAATACACTAAAATAGCATATTTTGTGTTCCATTTTTTTTAACAACTTCTCATTCACATGAAGACAAATACTAGTAAGACTACAAATTCAATGCGATTCTCTTATTAACCCAATAGGAAAGGTCAACAAGAAAAATGGAGATGAAACAATGCTTTCAAAAGTTGTACAACTCATTCGATTGTCATCCCAAAGCCACAAAATGGCACCAACGGTGTTCTAGGGTATTGCATATAAAAACTTACATACATCTGCACACTCTAAGACTTACAAGATTCAAAGTGCATTACTAAGTTTTGAATATCAGGTCATAGGGTGATTGCGCACTATGGTCGCCCCCTTATTGCATATATGATCCAATAAAAACTAGTGCAAAAGTACCAAAATTGATACAAAATGTATGCAAATCGGTACTAAATGGAGCCAAAATGCCATTTATACCCAAACTTAGTGTTGGCCCATCTGAATCAAAAGATCTTTTCATAGATTTTCAAATTGAAAATAAATAAAAAATAATTTAAAGTCAAAATTTGGCTCTCATACTAAAATCACACATTTGCTAGGATATTTTCTTATATAGGTCCTAAAACACTAATTAAGTGCCTAGTCTAAGTACTTAAACATTAGAGCATTGGATTTAGCTCTTTGAATTGTAAGTGAAATCCCAAACTAGGCAAAAAAAGTACAACAATGCTAAACATGAACCTGTGATAATGCAAACATTTAATGTTTGTACTCCATACATTCAATTAATAGATGAAATTCACTTTTTGTTAAGCAATTATTAATTTATGCAAAATATAAGACCCCAATCTATTTTTTATTTACTTTTTAAGTTACAAAAACTATAGAAAATGGACTCCAAACTTTCATCTTGTGCATGGAAATTTTGCCGTGACTACAATTTTGGACAACTATAGTGTGCTTTTATACCATATACAATATAAGAGAACCACCCATTCCCAACTAGCTAATCCATACCCAACCAAGGATCCATATAGGGTGCAGCTAAGTATCTCCAACCAATGTTGAAACAAAGCCAAAATAGACCAAGATACAACATAAGATCATAATTGGCAACAAAGTAGGAAGTAGTTATTGAATGATGTGAATATTGGAAGATTCTATACATGGGGTGTGGGTTGAGGACAACTTTTAGCTTCTAAACTTCATAGTATGGTAGTACCACCCATAGTTGACCACTTAAGCAATTCCTCACATGTTGTAGAGTAGTAGAAGGCAATGTAAATTTACTACCATGTAGAAAGATAGTATTGATGGGTATTGCTAATTTTTTGTAATTTTTTTCCTTAAATTCAAATTACTATGAATTGTGGAAGCCAAAATTGAATCTTAGAGATTAACCCTTGAAGGAAACATTCCCCCACCATCAACTCTTTCTCTAAAGTAAAGAGTGAAGTCATTCTTTTCTTCATAAGGTCAATACGGCCAGGGAGAACTGACCCCCTCGCTCGGCCCTGTGGGCAAACCCTTTTTTTCGCACATTATTTTTTTTGCAAATTTTGAATTCATATTTGCGATCAGAGACCCCCAATTCGTTAACTGGAGTCAAGAATATACCCTGGAACGGCCCAAAATAGGGGGCTTTTTTTTAACATGCACCCCTGGTAAGGCTGAGCGAGGGGGTCAATCCACCCTGATCGTCAATACTGACAGTGCATCTTGTAAGTCCAAACTTTTTATGTGAATTTGATTGATGAAAATTATCTTTTTAGATTTAAGTTCAACTAAATGACATAAGATCAACAAACTAGTGTTCCTAATTTTCTAGTCCAAATTAAAAGATAGAAAACATTTGAAATTGAATATTCTAATACAACATGCACTTCAAATATAATTCCATGTTCAGTAAATGCTTTTACTCCATGATATTCTAAACTATGATGCACATCTTAGAAGAAAATTTCAGATTTTTTGAAAACATTCTGTATTTGATATGAATTTCCTTTATCATCTTTAAAACTCTAAAATAATATCAAAATCATGCCGATTGCACTCCAAAATATCGTGAAACACTTTCTGCATTTCAAATATTTCGAATTCACCGTTTCAATTATAAACCAAAGATTACCTCGCTATAATTAATGCCCAAGAAGCTCAAAAAAGCCCTCGAGAATTAGACATTGGTTATTTGGGGGTTAAGCATTACACAGCCGATTCACAGACACATCAATGCCCTTCAGGGACAGACACACCCAGGCCCATTAGGGACACATTCTCTCCAAATATCTCTAGAAATACGATTCCCGTCAATAACTACAAATAGAGGTGTGGCGAAACTGCAAAACAGAAAAACTGGGGACTCCACAACCACTCAAAATAGAAACTCGAAACACCAAACAGCACCACCACAACTGCGCAACATTGGCCTCCATAACAAATTATGCTTCTCAAATAAGTAAAGAGGATAGTACCACCTGGTCCCTAAACCTGTTCAGAATCTACTCATACTCTGATGATCATGCACTTCGTAACCATGAAGCCTGCATAATTCTCCTAAACAACATACTTCTCAAAGAATAAGGTGGCACCAGACAACATTCCAATTCTACAGAAACTGAAGAACCCTCCACCCTTCCAAATAAAAAAGAAGAGAAACTTCTACAGGAAAAGAACACTACAAAAATAAAAAATAAACAGATCACATTAAATGCTGCAGCTATTTTTAGGCTCAGTCTTCTACTATGAATTGTCCTAAACCATAAACTAACAGCTAACAGCAGGCCACTACGCCGACAACAAACCAATCAGCTGCCTCCCAACCGCGACTCCTCCCTCCGGACGTTCCAGCAACATGGCAACGTAGTCAAAATCCTGCTTCTTTTACTTCATAAAACTAGGTCGATCCACCTGCCGTCACACCACCACATCAAATCGTCAGAACCCGATCCAAACTCAGCTTCCCAAACACCATCCACCCCGACCATGAATGCCCATGCCAACATCAAAATCCTGCCCAACCACTGAAACTTACAACCACATCTATCACATCACCACGGGATATTTCACAGAGACCTCAACCATGCCCCTCAACACGACCACTCGGCACCCACATTTCCTAAACCGCACTAATGGATACAGATCTACCACCAAAAATCCGACACGATATTTCTACCAGTCCCCCTTCTCACTTTCTATTTATCAAAAGCCCTGCAGGAATGGCTTCCCTCCATATCCAACACACCTCTCCATCTATATACACCAAGCACGGATTCTGACCAGTAAGCCGCTATTCATTCCCCTCTCCTCCACACCAACAAGACCTAGAGACACACGCACCACATCCAAGACTGCTAACAACCCAACCACATTCCAACTCCAGCCTCCCCGTAGTCCCTCAAACACAAACAAAAACACGCACGACTCACCACACACTCCACATTGACAGCTAGAGCTACAACTATAGTAGTTTCCATAAATAAGCAAAGGACCTTATCAACATCTGCTGCCCTCTAAGCCTCGTACGCAACCAAATGCAGTGACTAGCCAGTGCGGTCACCAGCGGCAGGATAGGGCCTGAATCTGGCATCAGGACCTCGCTGTGTCTGTCTGCCTGCCACACCATATCCCCCACCATAGCCGGACGTCCCGTTCACCGCTCCGTCCGCAGACGCACCTCCGCCCACGCCGAAACCCCCTCCAGTACCGCCTCCCACCGATCCAGTCGCCGCAGAATTATACGACTCCGTCCCAGAAGATCTCCACGTGTTGTCGGCGTAGCCCGAATAGGCATCGCCGTACCCTCCCCCGTAGCTACCGCTCCCCGTCCCCGCCGCGCTCGTCCCGTAACCTCCAGCGCTAGAGCCGTACTGACTCCCCCGTCCGCCATACCCACCAGAAGAGCCGTACCCGGCGTCGCTGCTGCCGTAACCGTAACCCCCGCTCCCATAGCCCGAGCTCACTGCAGCCCCGGCGCCGCTACCGGTCGTGCCCCAAGCCGCATTGCCGTAACCCGTCATGCTCGAGTTCCCGCTGCCCCCGTAGCCCGTCGAGCTCGCGCCGGTGCCGTAACCAGCACCTCCACTTCCCCACGCACTCCTGCCACCGCCGGGAGCGCTGCCATACCCCGCACTACCTGCACCCCCGCTGCCGTAGCCTGCAGCGCTCCCGTAACCACCCGCGCCCGGCGCGCTACCGTACCCTGCACTACCGTACCCTCCCGCGGCGCTGCCATAGCCCACGCTGCTGCCATATGCGCTGCCCCCGTACCCGCCGTTCATGCCCGCGCCGTACCCACCGCTGCTCCCGAAGCCCGCACCACCGTAGCCAGCCGCGCCGTACCCAGGGTACCCCCCGCGACCGCCAGGGCTCGGGCCGTAGCGACTGTCGCCGCGGCCCCCGTAGCCACTGCCCCCGCCGGGACTCCCTCCGCCGTAGCCCCCACCCTGGCTGTACCCCGATCCGTAGTTGCCTCCGCCGCGCCCGCCTCCGCCTCCGCCGAAGCCTCCCGTGGCCCGCCCGCCCGACCCTGCACTCAGCTCCTTCGGAATGGCCTTCTTCACCTCCACCATCTTGTCGTTGAGCTCGTGGAACGACTTTTGGATCACGTTCTCAACTGCATCCTCAGAATCAAACGTGATGAAGCCAAAGCCCCGAGGCCTTTGAGTATTGTGGTCATACATAACAACCACATCTGTAATAGAACCAAACTGCTCGAAATACTTTTTGAAGTCATCCTCTGTAACGGTCGAGGCTAAGCCCCCCACAAATATCTTCTTTGTCCTAGTCTGAGACGTTGCTGGCCCTTGGCCACCCCCGCTGTTGCTCCTAGGCATATTCTGCTGCTCATCCCTCGGCACAGCTTTTTTCGCTTCCACCTAGAATGAGAAAAACGATTTAAGCAAGACAGGCTACACTAGTTATATAACTGCCGCGGGCTCCAGACACCGACCGACTGACACATCCTCATGCACCAACGCCACACCACACGCACGGACTCACTCCACCAGGAACCTCATCGCAGCATGCATCCCTCGCTCTCTCGCTCACCCTCACCCTACTTCGTCGCTGCCCTCTCTGCTCTGTTCCGCTCTACAGCGACACACGCAGGCCTCACCCACACCACCGAACAGCCTACCACCTACGCTACGGGGTCCAAGAACATTACTCACCGTTCTTCCGTCGATGGTATGCTTCTCGCCTGCCACGCGATCCGCCACGCCGGGGTCCGCGAAGATGACGAAGCCGAAGCCGCGCGCGCGTCCCGTGGCGCGGTCCTTCATAATAACCGTCTCCGCGACCTCCCCATACGACTTGAAGTAATCGCGCAGCTTCTCCTCCGTGGTCTCCCACGAGATCCCTCCGATGAAGAGCTTGCCCTGATCGGAGTCCATGGCGTCCCCTTCCCCGTCCAGCGTGCCTGGCGGATCGCCTGGCGGATTGCCCGGCGTCGGAACAACGACCGAGCCCGCGACGCGATCGAGGCTACACCACACCGCTCAGCAAATGCAACCAAGCTCGGCAATAACAGAGACGGACACAGACACGAACGCACGGTGAAGACGAATGCAGGCCATCCGACGCGCGAACCAGAGGCCGCGGTAGGGCGGGAAAGAGCGGGATCCTGCGCTAGGGTTGCAAGGAGAGCAAAAACACAAAAGGGACGACGAAAGGGAGCTCAGCCAAAGTCAAACGCAAAGGGAGGAGCACCAAGGCCGCGAGCCTGCCAGCGGGGAAGGCGACGACGGCACTGGCCAAGAACCGGCAACTTCTGTCCGTCGGTTGGTCGGTCTGTACGTCAAACGGTCCTTCTGTCCGTCAGGTTCACGGTTCACCTTGTTGATGTGGGTTTAGGGCCATTTCAAAATAAACCTCTATTTTTCCTTGGAATTAGGCTTTTTGTTTTTCCCTTTTCAAAAGAAAGAAATTTATTTCTATTCAATCCACTAATTTTTGAATCTTATTTTCAGTTTTTATAAATTTTAATTCATAGCTTTAGTTTGTACATATTAATACTTCCTAAGTCAATTTCATCAAATTGGATATGAAGTAAAGTCAGTTTTTGAAGATTTGAGAATTTCTTGGGATGATTGAGAAGTTTCTTAAACAAAACACTAACTTGAAGCACTCTCTTCATCATCTCAAATATGGATGTCATAGCACTTTGGGATTAAATTGTACATGAAGATGCCAACCTTGAATTTAAAAAATGAGGAAGTTAATTGAAAATTAGAATGAATGGGTGAGTGAGATGGACTTTGTTACAATGGATCACTTAAGGTAGAAAGAGGGGTACAACTCTCCAACTTCTCTTGTAGAAATAAATAATTGCAATGTAATTGAATTATCTACTAATTCTTTATATTATGGTTTATATTTTGCTCCAATGATTTCTAAAAGATCAGATATTAGAAAGGAATTGATTGATGACCTAAAATTTGAGAGTTGCATGATGCAGTGAGAGAATATGTCTTTAAGGATACCTTGTGGATACTTGAAAAGAACTATTGAGAAATGACTATTGATGAGAAGAAAATCCTTGGTAAATTAAGGAAACAGATCCTTGGATTTTCACAATTTCATCTTTTGATTCTTTGACTCTTTTCAAACCTTTTGAACCTTCAAGAATTGGCCTAAACTAATGAATAGTATGATCGACCTTTTTTGTGCAAAAGATTTTCAAAGATTAGTACACTTTGTGATCATTGCACACTCTATTAAAAATACTAGTTTTTAAACAATTTTTAAAAAGATATAGCATTATCACATCGAAAAATAAAATAAAATACGTTTAACTATCAAGTATGAATTAGCTATAGTCAAAGTCAAATTTAACAGTTTTAATGATTTTAAAATTCAGTTTTTTTAAATTTATTTATACTATATTTAGCTTATTCACATCAAACTTTGATTGTAATAAAATGTCATTATACTATTAGATGTAAAAATTCATTCAAATTCTCAACTCTAAAATTTTATTTCTAGCACATTTAGAAAAAATCCCCAAAATTAGTTATTTGACATAGATAAATAAATGAAATAAACTATAAACACATGATAATTTTATTTATAAATGAATAGGTGCCTAAAAATAGTAAATTTGATCAAGGTTGTTTGTTTTCACAAGTTTGAGTTATAAAAAATTATAGTTCAAAAATTTCATCAATCCCCCTTCTTTTCATGAAATTTGGGGTATATTTTTACATTGCAATAAGCAACATAGTTTAAGAATGCATTTTTAAGAATACAATTACCAAGTTTTTGCAATTTTTGGTGATGATATCTCAAGACAAACCTATTTAAACACCATTAAATTATTTTTCTCTAAAATGAACTTTCTACTCTAGTCTATGTTGTTTTCTAAATCTCAAAAGTTGCCAATCTAATGTATCAAGATACAAAAAGAAGTTATCCCTATTGTACATTTAGCTAGCTATACAAATTCAAAGCAACTCATGGCATACATGATTTTCAAATGCCATAGAAATTTCCATGAAATTAGTCTATGACGTGCATATTAATAATTAATAAGCACTATAATTTATGCCATAGTATCTTCCTTAATTTTTTTTAACAATTTAAGTGAAAATTAAAATTAAAATGCGTTTGTATTTAGTTTGTTTTTGCTTTTGTGGCATTGTTAATCAATGGTGTGTGTCAAGGACAAAGAAGCCATGGACAAATATTAAAAATAAAAATAGCCAAGAGAAGGAATTAACAAGGTATATAAGAAGAATGTTAAACAAGAAAATCAAGGATTTATATAGTGAAGTACTTAGACCAAGATATTGACAATGAATACAAGAAGGATGGTAGACCCCCAAAACCAGTGACAAATATAGAAAAGTAGTTGGAATATGGTCACCCCTTTATCCTTATTGCAAGTATTTCAATGTTTACCATACTTGCAGTAAGGATAAAGGGGTGACAAATATAGAAAAGTAGTTGGAATACCAACACAATGTTAAATAATAAAACCAAAGATTAAACAAGCATATCAACACCATTTGTTTGCCAAATGATTTATTACATTCTTATATTGAATAAGAGATATAAATCAACATATTTATTAATGAATAATACTAGGATTGTTTTTTTTTCATCCATAAGAATTTAGCATCCACTAAAGTAATTCAACTAATTGTGCCACATGGGCATATTAAGTAAGGAGTCACCCCTTTATCCTTATTGCAAGTATGGTAAACATTCACATGCATTGGTGTGCCATCCTCTATTCATTGCACATATTTAAAGTTATTGGATTCACAATAAAATCCTTCAAAATAATAAGTTGGGGGAATTGGAGGTATAACGGATATACACAAGTATTTTGGCTAACTCATTGTTTCTAAAAAACAAACCATACATTAGAGGAGATCAAAACAAATCATTTAGCTTCCATCAAGGACCATACAAATCAAATATTATTGTCTATTTGGATGCTCTCATGGCTTTGTAATTCCCTACATTGTTGCAATGATGATTCAAAAGAGTAAAATATTGAAGAATGAGTGAATTCATTGTAATTGTAATTTACCTCAAAGCTCCATCAAGAAATTTTTACTTTCAACAACTCAATTCCAACCCTTTCAACCCTATTCTACATCAAATAATGTCCCACAACACGTCGCTTAAAAAATGTAGATCTTGAGATGAAGTATGCCTGCACTCTTCAATTGTGGAATACTCGCAAAGAAGAGTTTTCAAAATCTATACTTCCTCTATCCAACTAAAAATCTCCCAAAACCTTCCCCATGAGGGATTAACTATGTTTTTAGTCTTTGCGCCAATGATACATACATTCAAAAACTAGTAACCAACCAACTAGATCTACTCAAAAACTAATAACCAACCAACTAGATCTACACAAAATCTCCAACTTCGGCACCATTGTTTAGGCACCCAAAATCAATGTGAAATGTATCATATTTAAGCATCATTTGTGAATGCTGCTAACTCGTCATTTTTGATGATTTAAAAGTTGGTAGCAATGATGGGATTGTAGAAATATATGCTCTCAACCTAAATACTACAACTAGGAAACCTAGCCCCCTATCTAAACAACCTCCAAGTGAACACCTATCAACACAACTATTTGAAGAAGCAACAAGTACAAGGTGCCTCATGGGCAAAATCAAGCTTGCTAGTAGAAGAATGCTCCTTGATTGCTTGCCACTTACTCCCACCAAGTCATTCAATAAGGGCAATACTTACTCAACAGTCAAAATTAGTAAACAGTGATTTTCAGTGGGACAGAAAATGTGCCTAATTTGGAGGTTTGGAGGTTTTTAGTGAGACAGAGGGAGTAAGGTAGGAGTCTCATAAACCGACCATCTAAGAGCTGTTTGCCATTTCGGGGAAGCTAAACTGCTTGAAACAATTTTCAGTAAATTTTAGTAGGAAGAAAAATGAAATTTGCATCTAACCCAAGTCGTTTTATATTTTTTGGACCTTTGTGGAATTAGCTATGAATTTTTGAAGTTGAAATCCAGTGGTCACTAAAAACGACCACCCCTTGAAATGTACACTGTTGGTACATGGAAGAAAGTAAAATGTACCTCTGGACCATGATCGGTTTTACAGCCTGGTCGGTTTATGAGCCTCCTACCTTACTAAACAAATGAACACAAGAATCTAAAAACAGTTTGTTTGAATGGGTGAAAAAAGTTTACACATGCACAAAACATGTTGAAATTCATTCATCATCCAAACCTCGAATGCAATGCCTGGGAGGTGAGGAATTAAAATGCACCCGAGGAACTTTTGTTGGCAAGTTTGCAAATAGGACTTGTGAACAGTATCATCACTGCACAGCTCACTGAGACATACTGTAAATAACTCCAACTATTACGAATGTACTGCTCTCGTGGATTGTATACAATCAATCCAGCTGCAATAATTGTTCAACTAAAATAGAAAACGCAGACTACTACATTCCTAGTCGGCATATGGGATTCGACTTGATGAGTCTCAGGTCAACCTGTAGAAAACAACCAACCATGTTACGGTACCGACGCCAAAAATCGTCCAAATAAGCATTTGCATATGGTTCCAGTTACTCAATTTTTGATACTGAGTAGATCCCAAAAGGGATCCTTAAGAGATACTAAGCATGCACTTCTCAGACACTGTGAATACACTATGAATTTTCATAGAACATGTGCCGAAAATCGACCCCAAATGCTGTAAATTTTAGGCAGGAATCTGTAGCTTTAGAAAAATGCAATTAGGTGCAGTTGCCTTATCGCTTCGACAGAAACCAAATGAAAAATCTCGATCATTAAATCAGTCAAAAAATTTCATCAAGAATCTGGCTTTGTCGTCTGCAAACTACTGTGAAGCAAAAAGACACAGAAAGGAGTCGGAATGAATGAGGCGCCACAGGAGTCTCACCTTGTGACCAAATAGATCGCGAATGTTATCAATCCCGTACAATATCATCGTTGGCCTGAATAGTGTCAAGAAGCACAGACAGAGATATTGCAACAACAAACGGTTGCTCAATCAGTCTTGGGACGTTGTAACTATCTTCGGATTGTAAGCGAGAAAATCAGGAGTTACTAAATCAAGCTCAGCAACAAATATACATAAAACAGGAGATTCACTCGTTACACTCTGTTGCTTCCTCAATTCACTCAAAAACTGCTGCAAACACAAAAGAATGGATTTACTCATACCTTTCCAACGACAAGCCCCAAGCAATGACAGACACATCCTCTGGCAGGCCCATTGGCTGCAACATTTCAGGTCGAAACATTCCCGAGTTGCCCACTTCCACCCACTTTTTCAGACCCTCGTGATAGCTGTTACAACACATGAAGCGTTAGAAATCTGAATGAGGAAGTCCCAAAACCAGGGTGCGCACATCCTGAAGGAAACTGAAGATCAGATTAACGTCTTTTTGATCGAGAACCTAGAGAATTCATACCTGAAAATCTCCATACTTGGTTCCGTATATGGATTATAGGCTGGCTTGAAGCGCAACTTTTTAATCCCTGCAGGAAACAGATTGCGACTGGATGAAATGAAGGAACATTTCTTAACAAACTAGATCGAGACAATGAGATGCTAAATATAATACTGAAAATAAGGATAAAGTCACACATTCAGGAAGAGAGCGATAAATATTACTCCCTCTGTTTCTGAAAAAGCCCCGTGAATCCTTTGTGTTTTACGAAGGAAACACGGGTCTTTTTCAGGAACAGAGATAGTATAAAATACTATAACCACAAGATGAAGGGATAACGTACCAAGGCGAGCAAAGAACTCATTCAAGACACCAATGAGATCACCAAGCGAAAGGCCCCTATCACATACAACACCTGCAGTATCGTACATAAACAGGTCAGTGCCACTATTGCAGTGCATTCTAAATTGATAATTGAGATTACCGTACTAGAGCAAACATTATGTTAAATAGAAGTCATAAAATTAAGCCTCACATCAAACAGACGATCATTGTCTGCAAATGAAGTGTGGATATAACACACGACGTATACCCAAGAGAACTAGTCCGATGATATCTCTTGCAGACTTAAAAGTCCATCAACATCGTTCCAGCACTGTCAATGTCCTAGACCATTAAACAATCTCCAACATGCGAAGCACCTAGATTTGGCTTTGAAATTAAAACAATAACGTAGCAGGAGTAGCACCTTCAATTTGGTGGAACTCAGCAAGATGTGTGCGATCCACAGCCTCGTTTCGGAACACCCGATCAATTGAGAAGTACCTCTTTGGTGTAAACCCTTCCTGAAAATGCCGCCATGTTTGCATAGTAATTCAGATATTGGGTTAAAAAAAAACTCGAAGGATGATCTCCACGACCTCCTGAGTCTCCTTGGCTAAAGAGAAACTGAAAAAAACTTGCAAGAACACGACATACCTGGGCCAGTTTATAGAGCATGCGGGAAGAAACAGCCGTAGTATGCGTCCGCAACAAGTTCTTTTCGGCTTCGTCCCTTTTCCAGTCGTATCCATACCTGATGGCGTAGATTCCAACAATTAATTCAAAGATAAATTGAAGCAATGCAGAATCAACATTGTACTTTCAGCATCATTTCCATATTTAACAACGTCAGAAGATTATGAGACATGAGCAATTCCTCGTGCTGAAGCTCAGAGCATAACTGTACCAAGCAATACTAATACAATTAAAAAAGTTGTCTTTAGAGAAGAATACAAAATATAAACCTCTGATACAAATGAGTTAGAACAAACCCCTAAAGGCAAATGATAGACATACCCAATCGACCCATAACCTCCTGTCTCATGTGTCTTTTTAACACGTTCCAAATAATCCTCTGGCAATTCCACAGTCCGAGCTGGAGCTGCAGGTGCAGGTACAATCACAATGATCTTTAGAACATAACAGTTGTGGACTAAGTTTAGATAAGCAGATCAAGTCACTTGAAGAGTTCTGTTACTTCGAATGTCTTGCAATATAAGACAAGATTCATGAAGTGCCACGTATACTATAAACAGACTATGATACCCATTGAGGTACATGGTCTGAAAGCTTGGCACAAATTACAGGTCATGAAAAGTCACCTTTCAAGAAAAAAGTGTCATGAGAATCGCGAGCTGGATGCTGTTGAGGCTGGAAGAGTGTATCGAAGTTCCAGAAGCTGCAGTCTCCAGAGACAGTTGGATGTTATCAGTAAAAGATACTAAACTGAACGCAGCAAATGGGCGAACGCAGCTCGACGAATAAAATACAAGTATGCAAATCCAAAAGCCATAAGAAAAGGACAGAAGTTAAACACAGAATTCAGTACCTGCTTTCTACAAAATTGTTTGTCGGCATCTCTTCGAACCTGATCAACGTAGTACAAAGTCAGAAAAAAATGACGATACAGACACTACATTTCTAATAGACGTTATTGCTCCACTTCTAACTTCCAACAGGCAAGACGATCACCTGGCACCAAATGCTAAAAGTTTGTGCATCCGGAATGCAGATTACAACAAACAAAGAATGTAGTAGATAAAAGAAATACTCACCCCATTTCTAAGAAGATATTACGGAATTGTGTCCTCACCTGTTAGTGATACACATATACGCACGACCTTTGTAAACGACTTATCATCTCGCTAGTATGGACTATTCTGAATTGACCAGAATATTGGATGTGGATGATGCCATATGCTTCTAATGCGATGAAAGTGGTGCAAAGATATTCAAGTCATTTGTAAAACTTGAAGCAACAGCTACGCTCTAGTGACGCAGCCATGACTGGATGAAAGAATCTGAGCGAGTTAGTGGTACCTTCAGCAAGGGGTGAAGATGACCACCCTCGGTGGTCTGGCCTAATGCATTGAAGTTGTAAGGTTTGAACTCTCGTTTCAACCATTCGCCACTGCAATAACAATAAAGCAGATCCCACCAGAACATAGTGAGCAACTCAAATCAGCTTTTCTTTTGAATACCAACAAGTGAGTACCAATAGTAGTGCGCAAAATCCTAATCAAATGACGAGTATCTACCTAAGCGTACCTCTGTAGAAGTTCACGTGTGAGGTCTGTCTCTGGCTTCACTCGCCTTGGAGCATAGTTAGGCCCTTTCTTTAACGAAAACCATGTATCGTTTCTGCTCACACATGTGCATAAATCACATTAAAGGCTCCCAATTGATCTAAAATGCCACCAGTCACTCACAAATAGAGAAATGAGAAACTCTGAAGTGAGAATGTAATGAATAGCCATAATCATATTTCATAATCTTATCGAAGCTACAACACACTCTCTGAACACTGATTCCAGCTGACGAAATTAAAATATTCACAAACGTGCACATGCAGAGTCATACAGGACCAAAACAAGAACACACAAATACCTGGCTTCAACGAGCTTTCTCTTCTTGAGCTCCATGATACTGGCTTCAGGGATATCCTGAAAACAGAACACTTTCAGAGAATTGAATGATTAGGCTTTCGGACAATGCCGAAGTCATGTACACGCAGGCCCTCATGGACAGACAAAACGAAAGATTCCTGCAATAAATCTATGCAGAGCCTAGCTTCCATACAGAAGACCTACCAACGTTAAACTCTGCCAATTCTCACGTCATTAAAGGCAGGTACCACCCAAAACCCTAGTCCCGTCAAACCCTGACAAATTGACGAGGGCCAGGTTTTCTAGAACACCTCTGGGGGTGGATTCTCTCATCTACACAAACAACACATTTGCCATCTTTCAAAGGAATGTAAAATCCAGATTCATATCTGTGGCAATTACCTTGCCGTCTTGAATGGCAGTCAGCTGGTTCCGAACTCCATCTTCCACGTCATCAACCTAAGTTCAGAGAGTGATACAAAGTGATTTCTTACTCGATTCAGGAACCATGATTTCAATAAGAAACACTAAAAGGAAAAGAGACAATCTACAAGTTAAAAGGTACGATCAGAAGACACCTTCTTCGAGATGAATCCCTTGGAAGGCTGAAGCCATTTATTCTTCATCGCTGTCTTGTACCCCACGTCATAGACCAACGCATCCAGTTTTTTCTGTGACAGTACTCCGAATCAGTAAAATTTCCTACCAAACATGAGCAAAGTGCGTAACCGGTATCTGCGACAATGGAGACACACCTTCAAATCCACGGTTGAAATACCCTCGGCAGGAACAGCCGCAAAGACCTGAACCTCAGGAGAGCCCCCAATTGTGTAGATCTTGCCCTCAGCGGTGAGCACCCATCTGACCTTTTTCACACTCTGTCAAACCAAAGAGCCAATTTCAGAAGTCCCGCCCAGAACAAATCCTTCCCCTAAACCCTAAACCTAAACAAAATAGCCTATCATTCACCGATAGGGATTTAACACTACCTCAGCCTTGACATAGCCGAAGCCGTGAAGAGACTTGACGACGTCCTTGACAACGCTGTGATCAAATCCAGCAGACGAAGCCCATTCCTCGGAGTTGCCAATGCTCAATTCCTGCAACTGGTCCAGAAGAGCCTCCTCCACCGCGGTAGCGGCCATCGCCACAGCTCCCAATCACCTGCTGCCGCGTTGCATTAAAGTTTCGGTCTCCGTCGAACTTGCACACTGGAAACGCTATGGACGCTGTCGGTAAGTTAGAACATCGAGAACATCGAGAAAACATCCGACTCGAACCTAAACCCGAACGCAACCGACTCGAACTGTCAGCAAGACCAGCAAGAGAAATGTTTGAAAATCTCCATGCTCACTGGGCATTACGAGATTCAGTAGCAGTCAGAGAAGCTGTCAGTTGCTCTCTAGTGTCTTCATCCATTGAATTAATCGATTTTCTTGTTTTCAAAGGCCAACAAGTAGCCACAAGTCACACACTTCACCATAAAGACCCAATGATCTACGCCAAAAATCTAAAATATCAAACTCTTGCTCTTTCGCAGTCAATCCGCGAGGACAACAGATTCGCTAATTAGGGTTAAGCGAGGTGGTCGCAATCCCAAGACAAAAGCTGCAAGAGCGAAATCCGAAAGAAAGAGAACGCGTTGTACAACAAGAAAATCGATGCGAAAAAAGAAGAGAGAGCAGCAGCGGCGTACCATAACGAGCGACGGCGATGGAAATCTCGAGCAGCGAAGAAACCGGCAGCAGCGCTGGGAAAGACGTTCTTCTTTGTGTCGCTCCCGGATCTTCGATAACCGGGAAGAAGACAACTGCTCGAGTGCTCGGGGTATCTGGGTGGATATCCATCGGTGACCTGGAGGTTTGGGTCAAAAAATAATTAAACAACAAATTACAATAACTTCGTATGTGAGCCAATTTGATTGAAAATAATTTTTGCATTTAGATTACAAAACAAATTCAGATTACTGAAAATTGAAAAAAATTGATATTTTAAATTTCTGAAAATTTTGACATCTATAAAATTCTTTTTTTACATACAAATGATATCAAAATTTACAATCAATTATATAATGGCTGAATTTAGATTGGAAAATATAATTTGACATGGAGATCACAACTAAACAATGTACTGGATACTGAAAATGAAATAATTTCTTGAAGATTTTTTAACGTTTATGTCCTATACTACTTATTCATTGAAATGAAATTTCAAAATCAAACAATTAGTTTACCAATTAATTTTCATTAAAATTTGTAAAAATTATATTTCTTCAAATTAATAGACAACAGATAGTCTTTTTAATCTCTATTAGTTTAGATCAAATTATTCATATTTTTTTGAATTTAGTGTTTAAATAATATGGATAATTTAGTTCTATGTATATATTTTGAATTTAGAGTTTAAATAATATGGATCATATGTATATTTCTACTTTTTTGAACTATTAGTTTAGATCAAATTATCCATATTATTTTGAATTTAGCATTTAAATAATTAGATAAGTCAGTTTTGGTATTTTCGATATATTAAAAAAGGTCTTATTCTGACTACACATTTATTACTATTTACAGATGGGAAACAAATCAATGTGATTTTTTTGATTTATAACATGTACTGCAAAATATATCATTTAGAACATTATTACAATAATCTAAAATTTTCAACAGAACCACAGATCTCGAGCTGCAGATGGGAATGATAAGTAACTATTTGAAATCTTAATTTCAAAATTATGTTGAAATAAAAATTTCGGAAAAAAAATTATAATTTTGTGAAATTGGATTTTGGAATTTACAATTGCACTAATTTATTGATTACTTAGAATTTTTAATTTAAAAAAAAAATAGGATTAAGAAACATAGTTCAAGAGCTTCATTTTGTTGATTGAAGGTAAACCAAAAACATTTATACATTCAAGGTCAAACTAGACTTTGACAAAGCACATGCCAATTTCTTGGCTGGAAGGACCTTGAGTTCAAGAATGAAATCAATACTTTTGCAATACTTATGCAATATGGTTGCAATATAGAATTTTTGACTATGTTTTTACCAAAACGCTCCAAAACTGCCATTTGTAATCCAAGTACCAAATTTTAGGAAAAAAAACACACTTTTGGACACATGTAACTATAGAATCTTGTAGTTTGCTAGTATAAGATGTGGAAAAAATTTCAAAAAAATTCAATGTGTAGATTGCAAGCTATGAAACAAAATAATCTTAGCCATTGATCTATAAAATTGACAGCTACTAGTACCACTAACTACTTGCAAGTACTGAAAAACTACTTTTTGAAAAAAAAAGACAGTTTGTCTCAGGAAATAGAGACAACTAGGTATAAATTTTAATAATAATTAGAAAATCATGAACACAAAAAACTAAAAAACAGCCATTTGTAAAGACATGAGAGTGATCACATTTCACCAAAAAAGGAAGTCAAACCCATCTTCAATATTCAAAAGTGCACGCACGAGGGAGCCCTATTTATATGTATATGGAGGCCATAAAATAATGTATTTTTAGATTTTTTGGATAGGTACATGTCCCCCTACTATAAGAATAGATCCCAAATTTTTTAGCTCTAGATCATTCATCATGGGTACTCCCCAATACTAAAAAATACTAAAACACAAAGTGTAACAAATTAGCTAAATTGAAATTTAATTATAGAATATTTTAATACAAATGTGACATTATAAAGTGAAGCTGCTCAATTTTTTGCTAGGTCAAAAAAAGGAGTTTTGCCACTTCAAAAGCTAATATTATTCATAGTATTATGAGCAAAAACTATAATTTTGGTAAAATGCTACCCAAATTGTTTGGTCTTGCTTGCAACCACCTGACATTGCTCTTTTGCAATATTTATCCAAGAGGCTTTGGTCAAAAAAAAATATTACTACAACCATTTCAATTTTTGTAACACTGCAATAATAGCATATTTTGCAATATTAAGGTAGAAGCAGAGGTAGACAATCATTTAAGCAATTTCAGAGCAAATGGTGAAGACTATGAGGTGATGGAAATTCTTTCCATGTAGGAAGATAGGAAGTATGGAGATTGTTAATTTTTCATAATTTTATTCTCAAGATTGAAATTCTTGTGAATTTTAGGACCCAAAAGTGCACTTGTCCAGTAGCCAATGTTTAAAGTCTTCTAATTTTAATCATTCAAGAACTACTTTCCTGCTCACTACTTTTTATTGTTTTGCTCACTAGTTTTGAACATGTGTTATAACCATATTAGTCCCAACTTTGAAAAAGACAAAAAACAACCATTCCAAGCTTAAATTTCAATCTAAAGTTGGAAATAGTGCACCCTACAAGTTGGATATTGGGCGTGGTTGACAACTAGTGCTTCTGCCATATATAAGTATAGTTTCAATACTACATCAATATTGTTTATTATCATGGGAACTACATCACTATTGTTGTGATAGGGGTACTTTCCTGATGTAGTGTAAGCTTCATTATCAAAATAGTGCCAATACATTTATAATGTGTTCCATTGTTTTGGGTAATTCTAGGATCAGACAAACACATTAACAAATAATTGTAAAGAAAGATGGTTTGCCAAAAATTCAAAGTTTCCATTGAGTCAAATACCAATGCCATTTTGCCAATTACCAAAAAAATTAAATTTTGATATAGAAATGAACAAGTTGTTTCATTGACATTTGTCAGAATGGAGGGTGGCGCCATCATTTTAATATTGAAATTCATTGACCATCATAAACCTTCAAAAGATATGAAATATTTTGAAGATAAGAGCTTGATTAGTGATTGTCAAAATGTAAACACTATGTTTGAAGAAGAATTTTAGACCTCATTTAGGCATAGTAAAATAAATTTTTCAAAAAAATTTGAACTAAATCAAACTGATAAATCTAACTGAATTTTATATCCAAAATTTCGTTTGAGATTCATCCTTGGATCAAAAGTTATGGATCAAATTCATAGAGGGGTTTGAAAATTTCAAAGAAAATGTCCTTTCTAATTCATCTTTGAAATTTGTCCATAACTTTTTATTGGAGGCTCAAAATCTCAAATGAAATTCTGAAAATAAAATTCAACTTGACTTATCAACTTTTTTCAATTCAAAGTTTTTTGAAAATAATTATTTTACAATGCCTAAATGAAGTCTAAAATTCTACTTCCAATATAATTCCTGATTTTGATATAACTATGAGCGGTTCAAGAGCTCTTACTAAGTCTAAGTTACATATCCCACATGGGTTGTTTTACCTCTTAGAACCCCACTTGTATATAAAGAGCTTGGTTTCACAATTCAAACTACAAACTATGGATGGCATTCGCAGCGAAGTAAAGTCATTTAGTTTTTGATTGCATTTTTTTCAATGAACTGAATGTTTTCTTGAGAAGTTTTATTTAAAAGTATAGAAGCAACCCCAAACCTCCATTATTACGTTGTCAAAAGTGATTACTTAAGTTTGAAGGCACTTATAGAAACATGACCTAAGTTGTCATTTATAAACCAAAAGTCAAAATGACCTACAAAAGACCCTCAAGGCAATTTAAGGCTGCTTTACACCTACAGGTTGGGCCAATTCTCCTTCAAGCCGAATGCACAAAATTTCAGCCTCTTTTGGGCTAGGGGCTGGCCTCAACTACCCATTAGAACAACATTATAATCGGGGGCAATTCTACCATATATAAAGGCCTTGAGGCCAAGAAGCTAGACCGATTCAATAAAACCTACAAAATAGAGGGAGAGGGCTAAAATTTTCAGGGCTACTTTACACCTAGAGGCCGGGCTAATTCCCCTTGAGGCCAATTGTACAAAATCTAGTGGATGTGATTTGTTGAAAATAATAATATTTTATAAAATAACTTTTTAAAATTGATATCTGACATTGGTCCTGAGGTGAAGAATTGGCCTCCTATTTTTAGTACACCCAATTCAATGAGCTCAAGCTGTGTTAGATCATGTCTTTGTTGAATAAAAAATTCATTTCACCAAATTAGCCCGGCCTCTAGGTGTAAAGGGGTTGGGGCTGATTTTGACGTTTTGTCCAATCACAAGTGAGGATTCTTGGCCTCTGACACAACAAATTGGCCCAGCCTCTAAATATAAAGCGGCCTTTAGACCACCCGGGAGTGGCATTTTATTGGTCTCCTAATACCAGATTTTCATTGCAATAATAATGAGGGCAAATAGAATTTGAAGGTAGATCCAACTATGAATTGCACATGTTTCACCCAATAATTTAAAATATGGGCTTTCTTTTGTATGGATTCCATTTGCCTGTATTAAGGTGGGTATCTCCAAAATCGCGCCGTGCCTTAAACCGCAATCTACTTTAAGTCCCCAAATGGTGTCAGTATAATCTGAAAATTGCACCTCCTTGTCTTTCACAATTCTTAAAAGCAATATTGGCCATTTTGAGGCATGTGACTGGCTTCTTAACTCAGAGAATACAAGGATTTAATAGCATAGGGATTTAATAATTGATTCCAGTAAAGACTTGTCAGATGTCAAAAAAATATGCTTGTGCTATTCAACCCTCATGTTAATAAATCCTCAATCTTCATGTTATTTTAAGCACGTGTCACAGATGTTATTAAATCCTCTTCTTAACTCATATGATGCACAGAACACGAGAACATAGAATCATGGGTTTACAAGCATGCAATGTTTTATTTAATAAATATGAATAACACTATTACACCTTTTGTGTCTGTTATTTCTAACACCATTGAGGGGGGGCTTTTGAATGTGACCGTTCTCTTTCAATGCAGCCTATAAGTGATTTTAAGAACCCTATTGTCAAAACTTTGTCCCCCTATTGTTGTCTCATTTTTGTCAAAATCTGAAAATTGATTGTGCAATACTTCCTCTTCTACATATTGCTTTACTCTCTTGTATTCAGTATTTACTAATTAGCCTACAATTTATCCACAGCCCAATTTGTGGCGGTTTTAGGTGTACCCACCTTATAACATTCCATAACCTCCATGCCCATGTTCTTTTCCTTCATGCGGGCCTGGTCATCAGTCATCACATTGATCCTCCACCTATCCACTTCGCTACTCATGATGAAGTACTGATGGGTGTGAAATATTTTACATCTGGACTCACCGCCAGAACAAGGACAGTGCATCATTAGAAGGGATTTGGGGCCAAGAAGGGGCCGTTTCAGGCCCGTTCCCCAATCTGTCCCCATGCTGTGAACAGTGGTATGGGCTGTCAGAAAAATATAATTTCAAAAAAAAAATTAATAATAATAATAATTTTCTTTATCAAATTTCATTTTAAGAAAAAAAAAATTATTTTTTATTTTTTTATTTTTTATTTTTTTTGAAAATCTGATGTGGCCGAAGTTCGGCCATGTCACCCTGCTGCGGTGGCGCAGTTTCAGCAGTCAGGAACTGCACAGATATTGTAGAGAACTCATGGGAACTCGCGGCCCCTTGGAGGGCCCAAATTTTTTCTAATGGCTACAGAATGTTACTAATGAGACCAAAAGGAGCAGTGATGACGGGAAGAAAAAAAATACAAGCAAAAGGAGCTTGTTTGTGACGTAAGCAAAACACAGCTGCTTTTGAAATTGTCCCTTGATACATTGATACAACATTGACAGCTTTTGGGCCTTGATCATGAGCCACCAAGGAGCCCAGGGGAAAGGCTTGGAAAAAATTAATTTCTTACAATGTGTGGCTGCATTCGTGGCCAAGAACTGGGAAGAGTAAGGTAAAAGCAAGCGGGCATTTAGAACTGTCCATATAGACTCGCCTGAAATGGATGTAAGGTGGTCTTTAAATGGTCTTTAAACTCGTCAGATGGGAGTAATAAGGTAGGAGGCTTTGAAAGCAAGCGGGCATTTAGAATTGCCCATATAAGGGCATCTGCAATGTAGCCCTTGTATATGGTCCAGTATCGGTATAACTAACTTTTGAACGGTAAATAATTAGAACTTGAAAATTGTCTCATTGGAAGCGCATCGGAAAAAACTTGGAGAAGGTTCAAGAAAATTCAAAATTAAACATTGGGCAAGTACTTCAAAAGCAAGGTAAAAATCTGAAATTATTATAGAGGTCTTAGCAAATCATGGATACCAAAGCAACATTTGGTCATTGACCCTCCACATTTGTCCATATTTAGAGGGTCAATCATCAAATGTTGCTTTGGTAACCATGATTTGCTAAGACCTCTATAATTTCAGATTTTTACCTTGCTTTTGAAGTACTTGTCCAATGTTTAATTTTGAATTTTCTTGAATGTTCTCCAAGTTTTTTCCGATGCGCTTCCAATGAGACAATTTTCAAGTTCTAATTATTTACCGTTCAAAAGTTAGTTATACCGATACCGGGCCATATACAGGGGCTGCATTGCAGATGCTCTAAGGTAAAACAACCCATTGTGGTCAGAATTTGGAGTCTACCCTCATGCCATTGCTGAAATTTTTCAAGTTTTTTTCCATAGAAAGATAAGTTTGAGAAATAGTGAGAGCAGTTGAAATTTCATTTTTCAGACAAAATGTGAATTAGTTATGTATTTCTGAAGTGATCTTCCCAACATGGTCTACAGGTTGTTCCATAACCAATAAAAAGTGTATCCAATATACTCATCTTAATCACCTAAAGTGGTCACAATAATTTCTAATGTGGAATGCCATGAAAAGTCACTTACTACAATGAATTACATTGAAAAAGTTAGATGCTCCTAATGAGGTCACTAATCACTCCATAGGTGTCAGATTAGATATTGATTGTGGTCTGAAAAAACCATCATGAGGTCATGAGGTGTCTACTATGAGACATCTGACCGCAATAGGCTGGTTTACCTTACACTTGCTTGAAATGGACGTAAAGTGGTCTTTAAATAGACCTTCTGTAGTCATTGAATGGATCGGTAAAAAAAATATTATTTATGGCAAGAGCCAATCATTCTCTTTGTTTTCTCCATTTTTCTCTAGAAACTGCATGTGAACAGTTTACGGAAGACCTAGGGTCATAAATAGGGACCTATGGCTCATCACGTTTGAAAATTCATAAGTGATTCAAAAATGCTTCAAAAAATACGAAACAACTTGTGTTACAATCAAAATCTAGTTTTCTTTGTCTGAAAAATGAGCTAAAAATAATCCCATCCAAGAAACCACATGAAAAAGGCAGACCAACCCTTAGATGCTCGCTTTTAGAACCTCCTACCTTAAAATTACAATTCCAAGGACTGCACAGCTCTCCCATTGGGGTATTTAAGGTAGCCAACCCATTTCCAGCCACGTAAGCAATTACACATATTTGGAGCTCAGTTTTTTTAGAGTGCAAAATTTCTCCCATGTACACAAATAGATTTTGGAAGGATTGCATCATTTTTTCCAAAATTTTATTACATAAAATGTGATTATTATGAATTTTTTGGTGGAAGATTGTCTTCAACCTATACTAGTGATATAGACCTTTCTATTTCTAACCATAGGCTGATTGTAAAATCAACCAAAGGTTGTTAGCAAATTTTACAACCTTGCAGCCAATTATAATGCACCACAATTACTCCTCAAATTGCACCACCACTTCACAAAAACAGAGCAAGCCATGGATTGGAAATGTGTTGGCTATTGTAATATAAAAATTGTGACTCTAACCTGTGTCAATCCATTGTAATAAGATCTACCAAATTCAAGAATAAAAATTTACCCTTTAATCCTAGAAGGATGTCATAGACACTAAGATAGGCACCCAAAAATGTGCCACTAACCCTAAGGTAGACACCCCCCCTCAAATCATCCATATATCCATTCATGCACATTAGTTTTCTCTTGCCAAGTGTCTCTAGACTTCCATCAGAGTATCTCTTAAAAGTATCATTAAACTAAACCCACTTAGTTGTGATTAGTTGACTGCTGATTTTGTGAGACTTCGATTTCAGATCCAACTAGCTATATGATGGTTTCAATGGTCTAGGGAGCTTTCACTTTGACAATTCATAGAAGTTATATGCCATATCCAACTTTTTTTTTTTTTTTTCTTTTTAAAAATTTTCAATTAATAAATTTCAATTGCTAATACTACAAAAATATATTTTTTAGAAAAAGGTGCCTCCAACAATGATGAATTGCTTACATTGATGGTTTAAAAAATTTCTATTGTAAACCACCACCTTCCCTTTGTGAATATCTCTAAAAATCAATTACATACATATATAGAAGAAACTATTCTCAAACCAAATTTTATTCTTTAATAATAACTTTTGCATACAATATCCAAATTTGTGTTCTCTGGTGCATTGACACCTCTTTTTCACTTGCCAACAAGAAAATCAATGAAAATTTGACTAATATAAGTATAGTAACTAGTCACAATAGCCAAAAGTGGTGGTTTGGGGAGGTACCCACCTTAAGTGTCCAACGGATGACGAGGAATCTATCTACAAACAAACAAAATAAAAACAAAAAGCCTAAATTAAGATATAGTCAATTGGTTTCTTTGTAAAAGTTGGAAGATTGTATTTACACAACTATATTTACTAATTTGATAAATTAACATTTCAAAACTTTTATCCAAATAGTAGAGAAACTTATTCAGTACTCCGTCATCGTAACATTTAAGGAAGAGCACCCATTTCCAACCATCATCCCATTCTCGCAGCTTAGGCTACTCAATTTCCAATCAACTCTTTCATGTAGGTGACAACACACAATACAATTGAGTACTGAAAGCTTATGAACTGCGTTTTGGAGTGATTCAAAAATTTGTATATGATATAGAATAGAATTGAGTTTTATTGTCTTTCATAATTATCACTCAATTCTTACCCAATCCCAATCAAGAATATCAAATATCAATTTCAAAAAAGCAAAATTCCATTTTTAGTGAATTTTTTAAGTCAATTTTTGTGATTTTACATGATATTTTACTGAATACTATTGGTGGTGAATTTTTTTAATTCAATTGCATGGATATGTAAGGAACATCCATATGCACATCTTTCATATTAAAAAACACCCCCTTGTGTAACAAAAAGATGACCAATGAAGAGTTCAATGAAAAGTGTTGTATGATCAAATTTTGAAGAAATGGATATCTCTAAGGTAGAAGGCTCAGAAAGTGCTCATCTAAGGGAAAAAAGACCTCTATACAAAAATGGGTGGACCCAAAGTTTTTTTACATTTTTGTGGAAGAAAGAGAAATGAGGAATACAACACTGAAAAATTTAAGTTTAATTTTCTGACTTGAAATGAATAAGATATGATTTTTCAAAGTCAGAGGTGCATAGGTCCCTATTAATGCTCATAGGTGCAACTATAATCAATCAAAACATGCCATTGAATGGGGCTACTGAGTTTAAGAATGATCCTAACCATGCCTTTAAATGGAAACCATGATTCTAAGAATGATCCACTGTACGTTTCCATTCAGTTCACTCCTGATTGTAAATCAAAATTTATTGCAACCACTAAACACCCCAGGGTTTCTTCACATAGCTTCAAATCCAATTTAGAGTGCTGTAACTTTTGCATATGATGTCCAAATTCAATAAAAATTATTGGAAAATTTGAGTTCTCTCTTCTAGTTTGTGTGGTAAAATTTTCAGATCAATATAAGATGTACTAAAATTTTGGAAGCCAATCAAAGCTCACAGGTTCAATTTGAGTCCACAAAATTGCATATGATGGCTGAAACTTCAGGGGCTTGTAGCTTCTTCATCCAATGTTATTTTTTAATAAAATTTGTTGGATTATGCTTCCCTTGAAGTCTAGTTGTTGCAGTAAGATTTTCATGTCAATCCAAAATGTTTTGAATGTTTGGGAGCAATTCGAAGTTTAAAATCCCGACATTTTTGGATTACAATGAACTTTGGCAGCTTGTTTTTTCTTCATACAATGTCTATTTCTAATAAATAAAAATTGGAAAAGTTGCACATACTAGTCTAGTTTGCGTGGTTAAACTTTCACATCAATCCAAAAAGTTATGAGTGACTGAGAAGCATTTTAGTAGAAGGAGGTTTAGCCTAAGGTGTGTTTTTGCAATTTTTTGACATCTCAAAGTCATTCTGCAGAACTCACCAAATTCAGGTCTTTATTATGAGTAAAAACATACATGATTATGAACCATGTCACCTGTTCAATAGCCTAAAATCACACACATGGGTTGGCAGTTTCTCATCACATGAAGTAATTTCCATTTCTACATCCCATGTGCACTGTTTTGGACACTTCTGTAGGGGCGGTTCTTAATGTCCAAACTATTTTCAAGCCTCCTCCTATATATTTTAACTTGATTTTGGCAAAGTAATTGTACCATCATGCTTAAATGTACATAATTAGTTAATATGTGAAGTGCAAATAGAAAAATCTAATTACAATAAAAAAGTACTTTTTTTTACAAAATTTGGATAGGATCACTCCAACATTAAAATTTCTATAGATGGAATTTTGAAGCTTTTTGGGAGATGCTTGTTGAAGGAAAGATGTGCATATAGATGTTTCTTACAAATCCATGCAATTAAAATTTAAAAATTCATCACCACTGATTTTCAATCAATGATAATGTAAAATCACGAATTTTAAATGAAACAATTCACTGAAAATGGAATTTTGGTTTTTTGAAACTAAAATTTGGGTATGGTTGATCGGGATTGCATAAGGATACAACAATAATTATGCTTACCAAAAAATATATCAATTATAATGCATATTGTAAAAAAAATTTGAATGGCTCCAAAACGGAGTTCGTAAACTTTCAGTATCCAAGTATAATAGAAATGTCCAAGAGGTGTACCTTGAAAGCCACAATGATCACTTACATTAGTTTTGTAAGCATCCTATGGTTGAAAATGGATCTGCCTATATATCAGGGAAAAAAAAATCTTCATGGTAATTTCGTTTTTGAGAATGAAAGTTTGGAAAAACATGGAATCCTCTTCATCTGTATTTCCGTAGATAGGAAAAAAAAATTCCAAACCTTCCCCATGGGCCAAACTGCTTAAGTGGTCGGAAATGGGTGATCTTCTTCTAGTAGCTTGCTGTCTCTCACTGCCTTGGCTCTCTAGAGAGTAAGTTCAGATGGTGTGGGATATTCCACACCCAATTGTGGCTTTCTTACCCACTGAGGTAGTGTGCTCATAAAGCGACACTTTAAGGGCTGATCAGCCTTTTCGATGGGTTTCAGGTGCCCGAAAATATTTCCCCCTATTTTTCACTTGAAGAAAAATTGATGCGAAATCTAACCCAAGTAGTTTCATATTTTTCGGAGCATTTATGAATTACTTATGAATTTTCAAAGAACTCTGCCATAGGCACCTATTTGTGATCCTTAGGCCTTGCAAAACCCACCCACATGCGGTCTGAAAAAAGATATGGTGTGACCAAAAACAAGCAGTGAAGCATTGAAAAAGTAATACTTACTGTTCCTAAATGCGACCTTTACTAAACTTAAGCCCTAAATGCCTCAAGGAACCAATATT
Organism: Antitrichia curtipendula; assembly: GCA_951230915.1. Lineage (NCBI taxonomy): Eukaryota > Viridiplantae > Streptophyta > Bryopsida > Hypnales > Leucodontaceae > Antitrichia > Antitrichia curtipendula. The sequence continues at coordinate 52,433,651 of OX579633.1, read as the reverse complement.
GTCTTCACATACTTTCAAGTCCAATTCAAAGTGCTGTAACTTTTGCATCCGATTTCCAAATTCAAGAAAACTTGTTGGGAAATTTGCACTCTGTCTTCTAGTTTGTGTGATAAAATTTTCAGATAAATCCGAGTTATACTGATTTTTTGGGAGCCAATCAAAGTTCCAGAGCTTCAATTTGAGTTCACCAAACTGCATTTGATGTCTGCAACTTCGGGGGTTTCTATCTCCTTCATTCTAAGATTGTTTTCAGTAAAATTTGTTGGGTTATGTTCCCCTTGAAGTCTAGTTATTGTGTTAAAATTTTCATGTCAATTCAAGTTGTTTTGAATGTTTGGGAGCAATTCGAAGTTCAAAATCCCGACATTCTTGGATCACAGTGAACTTCGGCGGCTTATAACTTCTTCATACAAGGTCCGTTTTCAATATTTTTTGTTGGAAAAGTTGCGCCTATTAGTCTAGTTTGTGTGGCTAAAAATTTCATATCAATACAAGAAGTAATAAGTGACTGAGAAGCATTTTAGTAAAAGGATGTTCAATCGTAAAAGTGTTTCTTGCAAAAATGAAGTGGACACCTGTCTTGTATTCACTCTTTATTCGAAATCGACCCACCCTGGCTCTTATTAACCCATATGTGAAGTATAAACCAACATCCAACAAACCTTATTAAGCTCTCACATTATGCACAGTCCATTTTCGAACTGCTTAGTGTCCATTTTCAAACCGCTTAGTGTCCATTTTAGAGCCTCTTATAGGGACGGTTCGAAGAAGCGGGTTGCAATTCGAGCCACCTACCTTACATTCGAGGACGGTGATATCCTACGATTTTACTTCGCACTAGCTACAGAGACAAGTGCAGCGGGGCCTACTTACTGTAGCTCCAATAGCCAATGAAAGTGGTGCAGCGTCTGCAAATACCCACCAAAACCTCAATCAAGAGCACTCCAATTCAATGTACTTCAAACTGAGAACTGTTTTAAAATTCACAGTAACATTGAGCAAAGTAGCGGATCATTCATGCAACAGATCAAATCGATTTGACTTGGGCTTTCAGCGCCTCTTTCTCCTTCACTGTGACTTTCTGCTTAATCCACTGCAAAACTAAAGTTTTCCAACCTTAAAAACTGTAATACAAGATACACATATGGGAGATTATCACCTTGAACACAAAATGAACTCAAAAGTAGTCTATATGAAAATGTATTTGCACAAGAAAGAAGAAAGCATCATGAAAGGACGGAATGTAGGCTCGAAGCAACGTGAGGACGCACCAGTTTCTCAAGCTCATCTAGCATGCCGAGAAATTTCTTCAGCTTCTTTTCATCCTGCGTACATTAGCTCTCAAAACAAGGGCATCCTGAGATTGTTTAGGAGACGTATAGCTATAAATGTTGGGACATGAATAATGAGGGGAGATTTACTTTATTGTAGGCTTCAAGTTTGTCCTTCCAGCAATTGAGCAACTGCTGACAGAGCCTCTTCAGCTGAAGCTTTAGAGCTTTAAGGCAGTTTTTTTGTTTTGTTTTGTTTATTCATTTTTTGCCGGTGATCTCTGCATGAAAAATAAAGTCCGACGTGTTAATAGCCATTACGACGTATGCTCTACCCGATTCCTGCCTCTCTGAAAAAATCATGGTGAGTCCAATCTGCAATATAGAAAGCCTCCTCCGTTCAGCAGCTATGTCTTGGAATTGGGCAATCACACTCAGCTCATCTTCTGGCGATGTGAAATATTCCAGTTTAAACACTTTTTAAACACGTTTTAAAAGCTTTGCAAAGTAACAACAACAGATGATCAAGATACTAATTCTCATAATCACTGCAGCAGATCCTAACAATTCAGCTGTTTCGGCATACCATCAATAAGCATTGAAATGGAAGATATGCCGTTAGTCACGAAAAGATATCAAGCACAAAAAACAATCACATTGGGTCCATGATCACTTACCCCAATTGGAAACTTGGTAATTTTCCAAGACCCTCCAAGGTTCTTGTATTTGCCCTTTAATTGTTAACATAGATCTATGGCTTCACCAATTTTATTTTTGGTAAAATTGGTGATTGCACCGATCTTACTTTTCCACACTAAGTGGATTTTGCATTGAAATATTTTTTAAACTAGAAGAGTCCACATCGCCGTGAAGAACATCCACTGCCTCATCAACTTATGTTCTCAGACGGTGGACTTCTTGTAGGGTCTCTGGTGCTTGCTCCAAAGAGATTGCAAACGCTGTCTCACTCATCATGCTGCTATGGGTGTTCTCCTTCCGCTCATGCAGCTGCACATTCATCGTGCTGACGCCACTAGCACTGCGCAAGTGCATCAACGGGAAGAAAACACTCAAAGCAACAAAATGAGTGACACAGACTCCCTACCAGGTGGCTGAGCTCTTCAATGTCCGCTGTAAGGCGCTTCTCGATGACATCAGCTGCCTGCTCACGCCTAAGCGCCCCAGCCACGACGGCCTCCCACCCCTTTGTCGCAACTGGAAACCATGGCAAAGGCTCACCTTACTCAAATACAATACTTAAAAAAATAACCGCACTCAAAACAGAATCGCACTCAACACAATCAATGCCGTTACAAACCACGAGAAACGCGCGAGTAAAAGAACCAAAGCCAAACTCTCAGGTCACCAACACAGAACCAGTTCATTGATACTTTCTACATCCCTTTCTCGATACTCGCATCAAACATACAGACGAGCCAAAACCGCGAATAGCAATGCTACTACCCGCACACGTTCCATCTTCAATAGGAAGGCGACAACTGTTCCATATCGCCATTGCCCCCACCCAATACGATCTTTCATTCAAAAAAGCAATCCAGAAACCGAACAACCTCCCTACCGCGCTAAACAAACCCAGCGCCAACCTAAAATCAGGAAAAAGAAAAAGAAAAAAGAAGCTCCGGCGCATACCACGCACACTCGCATACCACTCCTCATCGCCGAAACAAGCCCTCACCACATTTCGCCCGCACCCCACCCGAAACCACACACCGCCACCGCCACCCCAAACCAAGCTCCCAATCCCTAATCTGACTCACGAGCGAACCCTAACGGCGCATCAAATACTCGCACAAATGCCAGGCCCGTAATCAGGGGAAGCGTTCTCTCTACAGTATGTAGGAGTCCTGCCCTTTCTTTTGGGGGGGCTTTTTGGTGCCAGATAATTTGGCTAAAAAATGGCAAAATAATGCTAAATTTTTTTTGCCAAAAAACTTCGAAGTGAAAAAAGCAACTTAGATGAAATCGCCAGATTGTGGATGAAATAGACATGTAATATGTGCAAGTGTGATATTTTCTATCCAATATGTAGATGAATGCAAAATTTTGAAGCACCACTAAAAGAATCGATATTGTCACTTTGCCACTTTATAAAAAATGAAAAGAAAAAGCTATGTATAGGATAGATTTGGAGAGGTTCATCTTTGGAATTATTTGTGAAAAGGGAAGGTCTTGGAAAGTTTTTTGAACTCCAATGAATGCTCTTGGTTCTTTTTAAACCTTTAACCTCTACAGTGCCAAGGCCTTTTCTCTATCAAAAAACACTCAAAATTGCCATTTTTTAATTTCAAAAGAGCAAAAAAAATTTAAGTTGTTTTTTGTACATATCTAATCATAGGATCTTGTACTACAATGGTATAAGAATGTGTGGAAAAAATTTCAAAAACTTTGGCTACATAGATTGCAAGATATTTGCATTTAAAGTGAAGAGAACAAGTCGTTTTTTACACCTTGAGCGACTAGATTTTTTGGCTTTGAATCTTCTTAACTTAAATTTTTATACTATTGATTTTGATTTTATGATTTTTTATGTTGAAGAATTGAGTTGATAATCTAGGAAAAAAAGTTCAACAAAAAAGCACTTAATTTTCACTCATTAAAAAATTGTTAAGAAGAAGAAGGTACAAGATTGGAGAAATAATGAAATTGTTAGTCGCTCTAAGATGGAATTGAAACACAACAATTCCAATAGTGAAATTCTTCTAGCAAGCAAACAATTTTTTTCTTAAATTATAAAAATTGTGTTAAATAATGAACTTTTATTTTATTTTTTCAAGAAGATGCTTAGATTGTCCAAAAGATAAGATTGTCCATAACTTTCTCATCACTAGTCAAAATAGAATGAATCAAAGCTTTAGATGTAAACAAAAATATAATATTTGAGAAACACATTTATTTTTTTTAAATTTCAACTTTTTGTGATTTTTTTGGGGGTTGCCCATCAAGCTCCTTTTAAGTTTAAGGTGGCATAACTTTTGTTCCCGAGCATTGATTGAAATAAAAACCATATTTCTAAAGAGCTAATTTGATTTCCTATCTTCAAAAAAAATTCAAAAAATCATGTCAAAAATTGAGATCACACAAGCCTATCTAATATCTCAAGAGTCAAGTAGGGACTTTGGGATTGTAGGAGTTAAATGTCAAGGAGGACATTTGGCATTTGATGGATCCTTCTAGTAGGACAAAGGTGCAACTATTCATCTTCAAAATTTTGTTGTGAAAAGGGGAGGTCTTATGTAATTACTGCTTCTAATTAGCGCTTTTGCAATTTTTTAAGAAAATGATTCACATGGTAATCAAAGGGATGATTTCCACGGTCACCAATTTGTCCTTCAAAGATTAAGCAAATCATCCTATGATACCAATTTGTCATTTTTTGAATTTGTTGCTAATGTTTATGCTTCTACCTTCCTACAAATAGACATGCTTACTTCAATCTCAATCTCAACAAAATTGCATTGTAACTGAGATTCTTCACTAGTTATAGAATTTCAGAATGAACTAAAAGAAGAATCAAATACTCCCTTTATCTTGAAATGATTGTGGCTACAATATTGTTGATATTTTTTTGAGCTAGTTTCATTGACCATATGGTGAAATACATAATTAAGAAAAGATCCAAATTTTATATTACTTGAATCAATGAAGAACATTGCATGTATTCTCTGGAACCTAAATAAAAATAGCCACAAGGAAGTATTTTTTTACTTACTTGAAATGGAAACTTTAAAAAAACATGACATTCAAAGAGGACAATCATTTCCAAACGGAAGGAGTATCAAAATAAAAATTCCGCTTGTAAAGGATAAAGTAGTCTACAACCTTTCTAGCTTACACAAGTGATGCCTAAGCCTATATTGGCCTGAGCTTCCAACTTTTGTCTCAAAAAATCCCTATAAATATGTTGTTATAGAATGTTGTGATTAGTCTTAAAGAAAACAATCATTGGAAGAGAAATGAGGCCATGGAAAGACCATTTCAGGGTTGTCAACTAGAGCACTATTGATTAGAATATAAGATAGATAATAAATAAATAATAAATAATAAATTTAAAAGATTATTTTTTAAATATTAGAATATTAATTAAATACTATTATTTGACGTGGTAGTCTCCTAACTACTTCAGATTTATGAGGTGGTGAAGTTCCTAATCATTTGTGAACAAAGGATTTTTTTCCATTAAATATTTTTTTCTATTATTAAATTTTCCTACACAATTAAGGCATTGTAATTCTCCGAATTTTTTATTTGGATTTTAGATTGTTTTGTTTTGTTTTTGGACCACTATTCGGGAACTCGCGGTCTTGTTCAAGCTTGAAATCTCATCTAATGTGTGTTTTAAAGATTCAAGTGAAGCATCATCACTTCAAATGAATGAGAAGTTATTTTTTTCAAAACATTGCCCTTTAAATGCTCCATTCATCATGCAAAACATGGATTTCAAAATTCTAAGACAAAGTTACCGAGGGGTTAAGAGGGAGATTCCATGCTACGTCAAAATTGCAAGATGAAATGATGGATTTTCTTGAGTCGGAACTGCCTTTTGCCAAGCTCCATGATGTCTTCATTCTATAACTAACTAAAGAGAATTTGCATTATTGCCAAACTAAAAGCAAACAAAAAGTTCACGTCCAATGTTACAGAATAATACTCCTTCCGTCCCAAAATGATCTTCCTGTTAGACAAAATGTTCCGGATTAAGACTAAAAATAACATTTTTAAAGTCTGTTTTGCACTACATATGGAGATTGGTGCACTCCTATTGCCCTTGAAATTTTGAGTTTTGAAGCCCTTTTTAAAGTGTAGTTTTGAATTATTGAAAAGTGAAATTTTTTGGGTATTTTCAAGGAGCACCAGTGGTTATTTAATTATTGAGTGTGAGGTTGTCATTTTGTGGGTAGTTAGTATAAGTCAAAGACCATATGCGGACCTATACTTTGCCTCCCAAAACCTTCATCTCCTTCAATTAGATAATATTCAAAGAGATGCAAAAAATAAAAACAAAAAGTGTTGATTGACCCCTTCAACCATTTTATTTGTCTTTTGATTAGTGATTGCATAGATGGAGGGGGAACTATCACTTGGAATTGTTTTGTTAGTCCTAGAGAACAACCAAAAGTTAAATTTGACCAATTTGCAGCTCACAAAGTACAACAGGAAGATCATTTTGGGACAAAAAATGAAGGCCACCAGGAAGAACATTTTGGGACGGAGGGAGTAGTTTCTTGCAACATTTAGAACTTCCTCCCTCTACTTTTCGCTAGCCTCCCTTTAAAATTTTGTTGACTCACAATTTCATCATTCTCCTCTTGCAACCATTGCACACTTCTATGTAAAATTCCGATTATTTTTTTTTCTTTGGCTGACTCTAAAAAAGTCCTTTGTAAGACTGAGATTCCTTCGCACTCCAACTGATGACTCCCAAGATCAAGGAGCCAACCACTATGACTCGCCCTTCGTAGACTCAGACAGAGACTTGAGACGGAGACGCCGGAGACGCCGGTGACGCCGGAGACTCGACTGACTCGTTCATTCAGTCGTGCCGCCTGCCGTCACACCGGCCAACGACTGTCCAAGCGCTAGCTGACTGGCACCCAGCCGACTGAGATTCTCGTCACGCTTGCAAGTAGATTCACCTCCACTGAATTCGCATGTTTTGCCTTATTTAAGCTGGGTGCTTCTTCAGCTGGGTGCATGATGGTTGTGTACGGCAGCTTAGATTGCCCCCCCTCCCACACACACACACAGACACACACTTCAGTTCTTCGGGTACGGTTGCATCTGAAACGCAATCACACAAAGCCACCAAAAGCCGGAGTTTGCTTGATATGGGGTATCAATCCCAGTTATTCAGACAGATTTATCAACTAGGAGGTGTGTGGGGTTTCATGGTTCCGAAGACTGACTGTGTTGGGAGCTTCAATTCAGTCTGCGTTGTGAGCTAGTCTGCGTTGTGGGCTTCAATTCACCCTGCGCTGCGAGCTTTTCAATTCAGTCTGCGTTGCGAGCTTCTCAATTCAGTCTGCGTTGTGGGCTTTTCAATTCAGTCTGCGTTGTGAGCTTCAGCTCAGTCTGCGTTGTGAGCTTTCAATTCAGTTCCCAGTAATCCAGATTCTAGCGATGGAGGTCTTGCAATTACCAGAGCGGGGATTCCTCTTGACAGGATCACCACATGTGTGGGGCAATGGTACTACTCTAGAAACCGAACCATTAGGAGGTTCCCGCCATGGTTTCGTGTCTCGTCTCCTTGTGAGCTCCGTTGTGTGGGTGATGTTGAATCTGGTGTTTCACGGCCTGGCCGTGCGGAGGTTGAGGCATGAAGCTCCGAGGTTTGGCATGTGGGAGTTTATGTGGCAGAGGTACGTTTTGCGACGACAACCAGAGGTGGTGCTGCACAACCTGGTGAAGAAATACGGTCCCGTGATGGGGGTCAGGGCGTGGTCGCAGAGCTTGTTGGTGCTGTCGTCGGTGGCAGCTGTGGAGGAGTTTGTCAAGCTTCATGATGTGGAATTCGGGGCTCGGCCTGGATCCATGGGGGGCGTCTCAATAGTCAATAGCTTCAATAGCCTTTGCTTTCCGCCGCTGGAAGCATGCTGGAAACACCTCGATCTCCTCCTGGTACGTAAACCAATTCCAATCATTCTCTTGTCGATCGATCTTCTAGTGCACCTTCAAATTGAAGCCACGAAACGCGAATCTAGAGTCTTTTTTTTTATTGCTCGCCTTTATCGGGTGCGGCCAGCTCCCGTTAGAAATTTTAGGTATTTCCTTTCGCTGGCATGCACGCATGTGGTCGTGTGCGAGAGTGATGGCGTGCTTGACAATCGAATAAATTGCTTCATAAGTGGGCTAGGAAGTTCAATCCTTCGATAGTTTAGGGCTCCAGCACTTCAGATTCTTTAAATTGTGTTACCTACAAGCTTTACAGTATTCTAGAAGTTTACGTTCCAGCTATTGGAATCAACTGATTGATCGTTCAGTCTTCATTGCGATTGAAACCATTCTGGTTTTCAGGATATGACAGCCTCCAAGCAAGCTGCTGGCTCCACACGAGACATTGAGTGGGCTTTGGAAGCGCTGGGTCGTCACAGTGAGGTCGTGCACCATCTCTGCGAGGAGCTGGAACGCAACTTGGAATCTCGGGAAGAAGAGGAGCTTCAAGAGCGGGACATCGACAAGCTGCCGTATCTGCAAGCCGTGGTGAAGGAGCTTTTTCGGCTGCACCCGCCTTGCGCCGTCTCTTTCCCCCACGAATCTGAGTGTGGCCACCGTGTGTTTGGGTTCGAAGTTCAACCGCGCACGCAGGTGCTCATCAACATCTATTCTTTGCAGAGAGACCCTGTCATGTGGGGAAGCAACGCGGAGGAGTTTGACCCCGTTCGCTTCGTGGCGCACCCGGAGGTGGACATGGAGGGCCAACACTTCCAGCTCTTGCCGTTTGGAGGAGGCCGACGCCGTTGTCCAGGGACCAAGCTCGCCATTCTGCGTGTGCAATTGGGCCTTGCCCGCCATTTCAGCCAGCATGTGAAGAATCGTTTGTAAAGCGGTTTGGTTGGGAAGTCATAGCCATAGACTTTAAGCGAACGAGGGAACTTGTAGATTTCCGTAGACAGCATGGTGCGCATCTTTCGTACTAAGACTTTGCATCAAAGCATTGTCGCAATTTTGACCACAACGAGTTTTTTTCTCCTTCATGGGAGTTTTTATGTGTCGTGGATTGCGTGACACTGCCAATTTCGTCCAAAGACGAATGGTATATATCCCACTTGCAGTTTACGAACTTCAGGTTTGAAAGATTGAAGCTCCTTGCCTGTTTATTCATGTGGGAGCTTTCTTGTTCTACTCCGTAAAATTAAGGCTGTGCAAAGTTCTGTGGTTTTCAGCCACGGGAGGCATGCGGCAATGGATTGCTTGAATTGCAAAGAATTGTGAGGTGGGCTGTATGCAAAATACGAGGGATGAGCAGGAAGTTCCCAACTCCACCTCTCCATTTTCCAATGTCTCATTGATCTGGTGGAAGCGTTCACTCTCTATTTCCAGCCTTTACTCAACTAGATTAGCTAGAAAGCTTCAAAATGCTAGCTTCGATAATAGTGGCGCAAAACCGTGTAGGAAATTGAAAACGAGATGAATTTTATGGAAGAAAACGAAAATGAAAGAAATTCATCAATGGAAACGAGATGGAAATTCAGAAATGAAAATGAACGGGACTAACAATGTTACGTACGGACGCATTGTGAGTGCAGGAGTGTGGTAGTAACGTGCAATCAAGTCCGTAACACCCTTATAATTTCTTCCTTGAAACATTCTGCATTCAATAATGTCATCGCCATTTCCAAGACTTATACGATAGCATTCTGCTGCGCTAATTCCCTCAAAACACAATACTGTACGGTTGCACCAAACCGGGGGTGGGGGTGGGGGTGGGGGTGGGGGGTCAATCAAGCCAGGTTTGGAGCAACTGAAACCGAAAGAAGCCAAGAAAAGAACTTCTGTTCCATGATTGACAGAGAGCCATTGTACAACCTTTCGGGTCCCAAGCTATAGACACACAAGGACACAGCAAGAGCAAAATCTCACACCCTGGCAACTTGCTTCCCCAAACTCAACGAACGGAAATCAAGCTGCCCAACAGCACCACTACAACTACAACAGCGAGCCTGGACTAAGTCTCATCTCATCTAGTATGGAGCATCTCTTCGATCCCTTCGCTCTTCTCGCCGTGTGTCTCGGTGTCGATCCGGTCGGTACAAACTGCGGCCTGGGGAGCTGCTCCTGCGGTCCTTGTCCTCTCGTTCCCCCCAGCGTGACCGTGGAGGACTAGCAGGCCTGCCCCTATGATCCACACCATCCAGCATTCTCTTCTCACGGTAAGGATCGCCTCGCTCCCTCTCCCTGTCAACGAAAGGCTCCAGAGGCATCCGGTCCAAGGGGCCGACCCCTCTTTCGAAAGGAGGCCGTGAGTGGAACCGCTCCCTTTCTCGGAAAATCTCGCGGCCGCCTCCATAGAGATCACGCTCTCGCATGTCCCTGACTGATCGGAAGTCAGACATGCCTCGGTCTGAAATCGGAGGTAACGACCCGTGCTCGAAATCATTCGACCTGCCTCTTCCTGGACCCCAAACCCCCGGGGGTTCACCATGTCCACTGAAACCTCGCGGAAGCTCCCTTCCCCCAACCACTGGTCCGCCCATAAACGGCCCAACATGAGGCGGCCCGCCGAAACCACCCTGGCTGAAACCTCCGTTCACTCGGATCCCAATCTCTCCAATATCCCTTCGCGGTTTGTTGCAGTTATTGCAGTGCGTTCTTCTCGCAAAATTCAAATTCCCGCACCTGCAGGACATTCAAATCGCTGTTAAAGAGAGGAACCGGGGAAGAGGATACAGTTAGAGAGATAACATAGCCTAATCTGCGAATTCAGTTGAAAAATTACATGTCAAGTGTTTCTGAGGAAAAGGATTGTGAAGACTCTGATGTGTGTTTAGCCTCCAGCATCGCACATTCGGAGCACCTTATTGGCCTCATTTATAACAAGCTCAGGACGTGCAAACCAAGGAGATAGAAATTCAACTTGCTCACGTTTGCTCTGAGCATATCCAATCGCCTTCTCGAGGAGTAACATTGGGATTGTTGCGACCGAAACTTTCGCCACCTGTAGGGAACTCGTTGAATCCTCCGGGTGAAGTAAACCCCCCTCTGCCAAACATGGATGCTCCGCGCCTTATACCAGGCGGAGCTGGACCAGGGACAGGGATACGATCCGGATACCTCCCACGACCTCTACCACCCCTGTAACCTGACCGGTGGTTCTCCCTGTCGAAGTGCGAACCGTACATGTCTCCTTGCCTTTCGTGACTGGAACGGGACACGGGAGGCGGCGCATGTCCAAGGGAAACTTGTATCTTACTGCCCTTGAAGTCATACCCTGTCATGTACAAAAAGAAAAAAATTAGATAAGACTAACCCCATTTGTCACATACGCAACCTGGAGGACGTTTCCGAAACTAGACAAAATGAAATCTCTCAAGATCGAGTTGTTAGCGTCAGTGGCAGCTCAATATCTTCCCCCCCAGCAATAAAGCCATGCAGGATTATATGAAGCCAAGAGGTTAAGAAAAACATATCTGTACCATGTGCTTCAGCTGAGAAAACTGCCAAGAGCAGACTCTAGCTCCCTTTCGAATATGATCACAAACAAATAAGACTAAAACGTCTGAATTATTTTTTTAAAGTATCAACAATGAAAAGGAGGTTATCGGATACCATTAAACCAACTGACGATGCCTGCTCCAGATCGAGGATCATCTAGAACAACCTCTGCCTCTCGACCACCCATTTTGTCTTCAAATAACTTCACCATAGGAGCTCCTGTCTTTCTGTCCATCTGCAGATTGCAACATGAACCAATATGGGCGAGTGAATCATAAAATACAAATTGAGATTGAAACTGGAAAATTTTACTCACAAGAATATTAAGATATAATAGGAAATTCATGATAAAATGGAGACGAATCTGCTGAACAGTCTCCACAAGCATAGCCTGAAGATGTCAAAACCTTAATATTTGCCGTCTCACTAAGCAAGGCAGCAAGGCTGTCTTCGGTGACGCTATCTGGTAGATTTGATATGTATATCGTGTTTGCTTCAAGACCCCCTGTCGCCCCTGCTCATGGAAAGATAACGTTTAGGACGACACACAAATAATTCTCTGCAAATGCAATCTCAGAAAACAAAGACTAGAATAGCTCCCTCGACCTAGTGAAAACTAGACATAGATCCTGAGCAGAATCCCGTCCCATATTCGTAACAGCACACAAACAGAGGGACAAAGAAAATTTTACTAGTAAGAAGCTATTCCAAAAGGTATTGAGTGTTTATCGTGTACCCAAGATTGTGTGCTTCAGCCAGAATCCCAGCACCTCTGGTATGGTTCAACGTGGCATGAGCCAAGCGACCAGAAATTCTCATGCAGAGGTTAGCAAAGGTGAATTGCTGCTGATGCTCTCTCAATACTAAAATGGTCTACACCAAAGACCAATATCTAAGTCCACAACACTTGTACCCTCCACAACCCCCATGAAGACTTGAGATCGAATTCGATTGAAGATGCATCGAAGATACGAGAAAAACCATGATATCGCAGCGGCTACATCTACATCTTCATTATCTCCTCGTTACACCTTTACAATCAACAGATCAATCCTTGAAATCCCCTTACATTCCAGACCTCAAAGTCGACCCGGCTACATAGGCCAATTCCCTTGGACAATACTTCATATCCCCCAAGAGCGTTCGAAGTATACCATATCATAAGCTAAATTTCGAACCACCAATGTTACAGCCTCCAGGCCCCACAATTCTGCATACCCGGAGGCCTTGCAGGACAAAGCTCTATACCAGGTCGACAATTCTACGTTGGCAGGGTTCTTGAGATAGCAGGTTCTGGCTAGCTTGAATCTAAAACCCTTGATGCTGGCCCAGGCCAGTGATCCGCATGCCTCAACCCGGACCCCTTTGCATTCCCCCACCACAAAATGCTCAAACTCATTTCTTAATTGTTCACCCAACCAATCCATGCCAGCAATGCCTCACCGGAACACTTCAAACTCTCCCGTGAATAGACAATGTCCATGAAACGTTACTTTACCTGCGCGATCACTGGCGACTGTGGAGCTAAACGGAGCAATCTACGACGATGCTATTCGTTTGAACTGGGTTTTTTTCAGATATCACCTTGGAATGAACCATTCATTGTTGTTCCTCGTCCCGTCCCAAACCCTCCCACTGATCTCAGCCCGGTCGTTTAGCGAGGACAGATATGATGTCGAACTCGCCTAACGACAATTATGAGACGTGTAGGTGCGAGCCAGCGGAGAACCTACTGCACAAGATAGTGCAGTTCAGAGTCCAGCTGAAACCTATTCAGACTGTTCTGTATTGGTCTCTACGCCTTAAATGGTTCAGAAACTCCCAGACGATGAGGTACACAAGGAAACCTTTCTAATCTCTCAGCTCCGGAAGGTATGCTCGAGGACGAAAAATCGATGGAAACCCATCCATGCAGTCCGTCGAGGTTCAGAATCGAGTAAATTTTTCCTTTCTAAGACAAGGATGTGACATGTGACCATCTAACTCGGCCTACTGGCATCAGATGCGTGCAGCACAATAAAAGGCAAACCTGCAGAGCCGTGTCTGTCTTCACGGTCGTCTCGAGAGCCATGAATCTCCCGGTCACGACTTCCCGGTCTCCCCTCAAAGCCTCCAATCATCCCAGGCCGAATCCCCACCGACCCCCCATGGGTTGCATGCCCGTTGCGTTCCATATAAGGTTCCCTTTCTCGGCGACTGTCACGGTCTTTGTTGTCGTAGTCCCGAACCCCCCGTTCCTTGTCTTTGAAGCGGTCCCTCTCTTTCTCGTGCTCCCGGTCTCTCCACCTATCACGACCCCTATCTCTGTCCTTGTCGAGATACGAGTCAAACTCACGACTGCTCCTCTCCACCCCATCCCTGCTGCGGCTGTGGTGGGGGGAATGGTAGTCCCTATGATGCAGGGGCGCCATGCCAAACTGCATATCTCGGTCTCCCATGCTCCCAAGCATGAAACTCTAACGAAACCCTTGGCAACTCTATCTCCGACTGCTAGAAGTCCCTCTTTACCTGCAACCGTTCAGAGCGTTTAACTTACACAGATCAGAGCTGGCCTGCACGACTTCCCCCCTCATACCGCTAGTCCGTGCTATGGAACATAACAAAACACAAACGCCTCGCCTCCATAATAAATAAAACAAAGCCCGTAAAAATTTCGGAAAAGCACCAGCACCGCTTCAAATCACGACAAAAGAGTCAGTAACCCTAACCCCAAACTCTTGAAAGCTCTGCCGTAAATGTCCGCTGCCGTAAATTTCCGCAATCCTTTAACCTCGAAAATACACAACAGAACTGAACCCGAGAATCGTCGTCGAAGTCAGATGCACTGCCACTGTATAACCGACGTGACCACCCCGAACGTCTGTGAACTCCCAGTCATACCATGAATGTGCATACTTTAGTCCACTTCACCCGAATTCCCGTGTTGACCCAGACACCTTAGGTCGCCATCAACTCACGAAACCCGTACCAGTTTTAAGGTGCAGTCAATTCGAAACCTAAACAATCATGCAACATACTCCGCCTGTCGAGCCGCCCGGCCTATTCAATCCGTTCCAAAGCTCGCCTGTCTACAAATGTAAGCCACGTAAAAGGATGTGCGAAAGTGAAGACAAACAGGAAGCGAATCCCAGTCGTGGCCTAGTAACGGCGGTGGCGAAAGGAGCAGACCCGTCGTAGCTTGAAGTCACAAGTGACAAGAGGCAAATGGAGTGAAAGCAAGAAGGTTTGACACGACCGCTCCGCCGAACCCTAATATCTCCGTCCGACGACCGTGCCTTTGTCTCTAAGACCGCGCTCAGGCAGGGCTCCCCTGACCGTGGTCCCTACTTTGACCAGCAATGCCGAAAATCATGGTGAAAAAGAAGTGTTAAAACAACATCCTTTTGGGGTTTGGGAGATTTTTTTAATTTTTTAATTTAATTTTAAATAAAGGTTTTGGGTTTAGGTCTTGTCCCTTTTAATCCTTAAACGATGGGGGCTCATAACCGTGGAAATCATATGTTTTGACACCGTGTGAATTGTTGGATTAAAATAATGCAAAAGCACTCATTGTTGTAGATGATCTTTTCTTTTTCCACAACATTTGGAGGATGTGTAGTTGCACTTCTGCCCTATATAGGAAATTCTCTTGTCATTCATTGGCCACAAAACGTTCACCTCGACATTTAAGGGTCAAAGAACAACAAGAATTCAGTATAGAGAGATTTGGCTTAACCCCTAAATGTCCAAAGTCTTTTCCAGAAATGACAATTTGGAAAAAAAACACCATTATAAAGTACCATTTAGAAGAATATTTTGGAATTGATATACAAATAAAAGTTGTAGGTTTTGCATTTTAGACTCCATTTGTATGGTTAGATTCACTAATGCTATCACCAATATTTTTTTATGAAATTTGAAGGAAAATTTTAAAATTCTTTCCAAATTTGATTACAATCAAAATATTATCGTTTTCAAAGTAAAACTTGTTGGAATGGATTTGAAAGGAGGTTTTCTTGGAAAGGTGATTTTGGGAAATTTTTATGTTCTTTACATCTATGACCTCATTTTTGCCAATCGAGTTTCAAACTAGAGTCAATGCAATTTTGGCTTGGTCTTCCACTTGACATACTTCCACATTTTAGAAAAATATGTACTTTAGTAACACCAAATCCAACTGATAGATAAGACAAGAACTTGATAAAGTATCTCCACAAATTAGGATGACTTTCATCCAAGCAACAACAAGCAAGAAACAAGATTTGAATCTATTCATTTTCCAAAAATTGGACGTTGGAGCACTCTAGGGTTAAGGTACTCTAACTACACCTATTTGTAACTAGTTTCTAATATTGAATTGTATAGACTCTTGCCTGAAATGTACAACGTTTATTCACCCAAGCTTCGAATTTGATTTGAATACACCTATTTTTAATACTTTCAAAATTCATAATTTATTTTGTTGAAATTTAATTATTTATTGGTAATTTAATTATCCTATAATCTAAGGATGTTGAGGTAGCTAGAGCACCAATGGATATCCAACTATACATTCAAGTTGATTCAATTAATGCAAGACATATGAATTGTTTTATATTTTGCATTTTTCTTCTAAAAAAAGTTTTATTTGTATTTGTTTAGTGGCTTTTGGAAGAATAAGGGAGTATTTTTAGCATTAAAGCTTTCCATGGTTAGGTAGTATATTGCACTCTTATATTTTCAGTCTTCTTATATCTTAATTTGGTTCGTCAACACAATTATGTTTGGATCTTATAAAGCAAATGGAGAAGATGAAATGGCAAAAACAAAATAAGTATTAATTGCAATCAACAAAAAAATTTATTGTAAGTATTGATCATTAGTGGGATCGTTCAAGAAGAGTAAATAATTATTTGGATAAAATTGTTGGTGGACCTAAAGACACAACTAAGGCTTTAGTGGTGAAGGAATGTAATATCAAGAAATCTAAATTCAATGGCAAATTGTACTATTGAATGTTTTTTGGAAATAAATCATTTCATTATAAGATAAAGTATTTAAACATAAAAAGATTCTTCTAATTATAAAGGGAAGAATCAAAAGGAGAAGAAGGACAAGGCATCAAAGAAGAAACCAAAGATAAATGATTAGCTCTGTGGGACAAA
This sequence comes from Antitrichia curtipendula, assembly GCA_951230915.1. Taxonomy (NCBI): domain Eukaryota; kingdom Viridiplantae; phylum Streptophyta; class Bryopsida; order Hypnales; family Leucodontaceae; genus Antitrichia; species Antitrichia curtipendula. Next base: position 52,417,087 of record OX579633.1, on the reverse strand, counting down.
TCAAAGAGCCCTAAGTTGTTGGAGATTGATAGTTGGTTGATGAGAATCAAAATGAAAACAAGGATAAGGCATCAAAGAAGAACCCAAGGACAGATTGTCAGCTCCATAGGACAAATTAGAAAACTCTAAGTTGTTGAAGATTGATGCTTGTTTGATAAGAATCAAAAGGGAAACAAGGACAAGGCATCAAAGAAGATCCTAAGGACAAAGTGTCAATTCTATGGAACAAATAAGAGAACCCTAAGATGTTTGAAGATTGATATGTGTTTGATAAGAGTGCATGATACGATTTCGTACTTGGATTCTAGAGCTATTGAAATTGAATCACTTCTCTTTAAGCAAAAAATTACATCCCTAGAAAGCTCATATATTTGTCATTAAAAAATAAATAAAAATTTAAATCCTATAAATTTGAGATCTTAGGAGGCTAGTTAAATGGTTTAAAATCTAAACCACCACTAGAACAATTGCATATTAGAATCAAATTAAATTAGCATTGACTCCAACACTCTTAAATGCAAAATAGATCATGGAAACTAACACATGTATATGGTCTAAAATGGTTTTATTTTCATGAAAGTATAATGTACTTTAACATAACTTACTTAATTATTCTTGACATTTGTGTTTCATATAATGAGGTTGCTTGCAATTTCATGTACAATTTTACAATGATATGGTTTTGATAAGGAATAATGGTTTTCTAACACATGTTTGTTGCCTCAAAGATAATGTTGTTGCAATTTCTATTGAATTATTAGAATCAAAAAAAAAAATTACATATAATAAATGGTATTATTATCATTAATATGTTTGGAGTATAGAGAAAGCAGCGACGCTAGTTTGTGAGCCTAGAAATGCGAGCTTAGGAGTTGTGAGCATATACTTTGTGAGCCCAGAGTGCTGACTAAAATAAATTGGGATTTTTTAGGCCAATAGAGAAAAAAGTGGAGACATTTCAAAATTTTAATATTAATAGTAAAATTTCAGTCCTGTTACCGTAGACCTATGACCGTGGCATCATAGCCATCACGCACTCTGCGCTTGACCTGGTGCGCAAGTAGGCAATAGTTTTAACCCAACTCGAGCTCCATTTTTTTTCTTCTCGCAAAAACATTTGTTCAAGCTCAAGCCCTTGATGGGATTCTAAGGGAAAAAAATATTTTGGACATGTGAAGGATGGCTCATGCAATAGACACCACTCCTATGGTGTTTGTTAAGTTTTAGAGTGTTCCAACCTCTAGATCCCCTAAGAAGGTTTTCTAGGGCGATGGACTCTACACACATATATACACACACAAAAAAAAATAAAAAATTTAAAGATTTAAAAAAAATTAATTAATTTTATTTTTTTTAATTTGAAAAATAAAATTGGGGGGGAGAGGGGGGAGTTTGAAACTTCAAAAACTACAAAGGAAACAAGAAAAATATTAAAATAAAAAATTTCAAAAAATGAGCTTTGAGAGACCTAAACTCCACCCTCTTCAAGGGATCTTTGGGTATGGAGAGGGGTATCTAAAGATGACAAAGTCGCAAGGAAAAAAAAAATTGTAAAAAAAAATTTATTTCTTTTAAAATTTTTTTTTTTTGAAGAGTTCCAAGCCTCAAACACCCCAAAGGGTCTCTTAGTGCCAAGAGAGGTTGCTAGGGGTGACCAAGTTGCAAAAAAAAGAAAAAAGTAAAATAGATTTAAAAAAAATATAGACAAAAAAAAAATTGAAAGTTTCAAACCCCAAATTCTCCAAGTGGTCTCTTGGTACCGAAAGGTGTTTTTAGAGGTAACTAAGTTGAAAAAAAAATTAAAATTAAAATTGAAAAAAGAGTTTTGAGGTTTTAAAACTCAATAATCCCTAAAGAGCGTTCTGGTACTGAGAAAGGTTTATGAGGGGGGTGATGGAGTTGTGACAAAATAAATTAAAATGAATATAAAATAAAGATTTTGGAATTTTTTTTAAGAGTCTTAATTTCTAGAATCCCTAAGGGCCTCTCAATACCAAGAGAGGTTCTTGGGGGGTGATAGTGTCATAACAAAAAATTTCAAAATATTAAAATAATAAAAATAAAATAATTTGAGAGTCCTAATCTTTAGGTCCCTTAAGGGGGCTTTGATTCTCTGGGATGATGGAGTTGTAATTGAGAAAATAAAAAATAAATTATAGGCAAGTTAAATGAATAAGGATAATGTTTGAAGTATCCTAATTTTATTTTAGGCCAATTGATATATTTTCTTTAGTTCACTACTTGTAAAGATCCTAAATTCTTAAACCACGGTAATAGGTCTAAAATCCAAATAGTACACTAAATACCTCACAACTTGAGGTTCATAGGCTCTCAGGCTCTCAGGCTCTTGGGCTTAGGCTCCAAGGCTCACAAAATAGCACTACCCTAGAGAAAGCAATTACTTTGTACAAGTAGGGGTAGGATGCATGCCAATCCATATGGGATATGTCAAAACATAGTAGTTGCAAGGTTGCCAAATTTTCAAACCTCATTTAAATATAGCAATTCAACTTTTTCCAAAAATATTCAACTAAACAATGTGGGGATTTTATGTTGACTTTCAAATCCAAAAATCTAATTGTGTAGAATTGTCATCTATTCAAAAGTTGTAGACAAAGTTAAGAAAGATTGAGTGATCCTCGATCCCCTTTTAGTGAAGTCTTTAAATCTCAAATAGATTTATGGAGCTAAACTTTAACTTGAATTCCAACATTTTCTTAGTTTAATTTCTTTTTAAATAAATAAATTAGTGTGCTTGAATGAAGTCAAAAGTTTCGCTAAGTTCTCAACATTTGTGTTTTTAATATGACTGGTTAATATGGTTATGCTTCTACTTTGCTCCAAATTATTTCATATTCTTTATTTGCTTGTAACGCATGCACTTGAAAACACTATATACATTGAGTTCGACATAATTGTGTTATGTACAACACTATGATAGAATTGTTTTCAGCATTCATTTGGAACAACAAAGAAGTCCAAGATCAATACATCAATGCTGCAATGGTTGATAATGATTTCCATTATGAATAATAAATATGTTATCCTTAACTTGTTTAGCATAGAAGTAATACAATTTTCAACAATTTTGAACTTGGATTTGTACTAGTGCACCATCTACCTCTATGAATTTTATAAATTCAATTCACATTTTACAACTAAAACACATAATTTCTAGCAAATTCCTTCCTCTACACTATCCCATCTATTTTGATTACTATAATCCTATTCTATATCACAAATTAAAAATTTTGAAAGTTCAATTGGCTTTGTCCAATAAAACTTTAATGCAAGGACTTTTAGAATTATTTAAATATCAAAGATATAATAAAGATTTGAAGTAGAAAACTACATATATATGAGTACATGGTTAAGCAATGACAAAAAACTAGATAAAATAGAATCAAACAATTTTTAGGAAAATCACAAATATCAAATAAATAAATCATCCAACTATTAAAATCCAAATATGGTCAATATATGGGAATGCTAGTAAACACCTAATTATTTAAACTATATGGAAAAAAAAACATTCATTTTTACACTTTGCAACATTAACAACATAGACACATGGCCTTATGTCCTCTTAGCATGCTCCCAAAATGATATAAGCAACCTAAGAATAAAACAACATAACAATGTAATATGGAAAATACATAAATTTTTCATGAATTATCCCTTGAATGACGGGCTCATAACCGTGGAAATCATCTGTTTTGACACCTTGTAAATTGTTGGATTAAAATAATGCAAAAGCACTCATTGGAAGTCAAACTACTGTAGACGATCTTCCTTTTCTCCACAAAATTTGGAGGATAAATAGTTGCACTTCTGTCCTACACAAGAGATTGTCTTGTCATTCATCGGCCGCCAAAACGTCCGCCTTGACATTTAAGGGTTATAAAAAAAAAGATGCTACAACCCAATAAATGTGGCCAAAAAAGGTGATCAACTTCAAACAATACAATACCACCATGATTATTTACTGTAATTGCACAAAAGCATGTAGACCATGTACTTACGGTCCTACATTAATATCATATATTTTCCTAGTAATAAATGATCCATACAATGGCCCACCACCTTCACAACTCAAAATAAACATTATAATACAATTTGTAGAAATTCACATATTACTACAATAGATACATAAGAAAAGCTATTATCCACAAAGAAAATAGATATGATTCACTAATTAATAACATACAAAATCAAGGACAAAATGTTGCACGACTATTAATCATCCTAGCTTGAGCAAGAAGAGCCATTCATAACACTTGCCAAGCCAACTTAAAAACTATAAAAAAAACACCTAAAATTCAAAGACAACTTGATCAAAAGGACATTTAGAGAAATTTGCCTAAATGCAATAAAATTCCTCTAATGTATAATACTTACAAAAAAGACGATTAGAAAACAACCAACCAAAAAACATAGAAAAATCAATTCTTGTCATTAGTTCAAAATAGAGACGATGCCCAAGATTTAAACCTAGACTATCAGTTACAGATTCAATGCTTTCCTTCAAATACACTCCAACTTAAAGGAAAGATACCTCTATTTTGCTCTGAGCCTTGACTTCAGTAGGGCAGGGTCCGGGTACGTTCCGGGTATGTTCCGGGTCCTTGTGGTCAGATCTCAAGAGGACAAGAATTGCTCTCGAGGGATGCGGGGCACATAGGACGTGAGAGGTGAGGCTTCCTTGAGCCAGGGGCTGCTTCTTCCTTTTCGCAGCGCTAGGTTTTGCCTTTCCGTCACGGCCAAGGTCCTCATCGCAGCTCATGCTCTGCTTGCCAGGCAGCAGCGCACGAAACCCTGGACGCTGCCTCATAGTAAACATAGTCGTTTTTTCAGTTCTCTTGCCGCTCCGTCGTTCACTCTCCTTCTCCCTCTTCTCCAATCTCTATCTGTTGCCTGTCCCACTTGCGCACTCCTTTCCCTTCTTGGCCCGAATCGCCTCGCACAATTTGGCTTCTCGGCCAATTGCGTGCCCCGCCGCAACTCTGTCATGTGTCATGAGCGTGCAAATTCGGTAGGTAGATAGTGGTATACAATTGGTATCCTCCGTGGTTGTATTCGCATCTGGTGTGTTTGTAAGTAGTGTAGAATGGCTATTCACTTCAAGTTTCGAAGTGCCGTTGAGTATGATTCCATCGATATTGATGGTCCTTTCATCTCAATTGGCTCTTTGAAGGAGAAGATAGTCGAGCATAAGAACTTAGGGCGCGCGACGGATTTCGACTTGCTCATCACCAATGCTCAAACAGCTGAAGGTAATCCACCTTTGCGACGTTTCTTGAAGCGTTTTTGGTTGTCGAGGCAGACGGAGTTTTGGATGCAGTCTTTAGAAGCTTTAAGCCAAGTAGTTGCTTTTGTCTCAGGGTTTCGTTTGCGGAGGATGATTTAAGTGTGCTCTAGATTTTTGAAGTGCCTCGATAACTGGATATAGTTTCTGTTGAGCGTGGTTGTAGTTTTTGTTATTGCTAATGTATTTGTGTAATATTTACCGTGCTATAGCATTTTCATATTTTGGTTATATGTCACAGTTGACGATGCTTTGCACTGTAGAAGCGTTTGAGATGCAATTACCTAGATGTTAGTGCAAATTGGACGTGTTCTTTTGGCAGTGCTGAGGCATTGCTCTCAGATATGGCATTTAGCTTTATTTGAGTTGTGACCTAGTTGACTTAAGGATCATTTCCTCGTTCAGTTCCTTTGATATCTCAATATATTGCTCGGGATATTTATTGACATCAAGTCTCAGACTCGGAATCTGCAAGGAAAGGAGAGTTATAATTCTCGGGATTTTTTAAATTCTGGTTCTTTAGAGCTTATTAGTGCGCGTTGTTGGCACTGAAAGTTTCGAATGCTGTTGTTTTTGTTCTCAAAGTCATTAATATACTCTTCTTTTCATCGGTCAACGACCTTCAGAATTTAGTTTCACTACCATCTTTTTAGGCGATGAACTAGTGATGAAATGTCGAAATGCAGTATATTACGGTAATTTAGTTTTGCTTTGAACTGATGGTCGCGGATTGTGGTAGTATTAGCTATTACCCCGACCACATGGAGTAACTATTTTTTAGGCTTATTTATAGCTGTTACGGGTAGTAGCAGCTGGATGGGAAATAGCAGTGTCATCTGAGCTCATATTCCTAATGGACTGTTGTAGTTTATGGCTGGAAGTCTCGTTTTAACGCTTTTATCATGTCCTGTCTTTCATACTCATACTACCATTGCTGTTTGAATGTCACAGAATATTCGGATGATTCATTCCTTTTGCCAAAAAATACGAGTGTAATAATCAAGCGAGTACCTGCATCTCGCTCAAAACCAGTTCTCCGAGTGGAGGAGCAGTATGTTCCTTTCGCTTGACTTATTCAATTGATTTAGTAGGAAAGCTGCGTTGCTGAACTAGCTTGCCCTTAACGCTCTCGTTTGCTATTTCTTAGACACGTCTTCCAGTTGCTTTTATTTGTTCTTGTGTCCCTATTGCTTGGTATTGTATGCTGTTTTAAAATGTTTCAATTTAGAAGGAAATCGTGCTTTTACGAGGCTCTGAGATACTAGATGTTCAAAATGTGACATGACAGAGCGAAGAATCATGGCGCAATGGCAGAATCGATGGCTGGTGACAATGGCAAGGGACCTGAGATCACATCACAGGCCGCAGTTCTTTCTGTATGTTGCCAGTTTCCTTTCTGATGCCACTGATTGCTCCGTCCTTAACGTTGCTACACTCTTTTGATATTATCAATCTTGTCACTCCAAACACTTCTTGATGGCTTCTGTTCACTCGTCGTAATCTTTCATGTTTACTTAACAAGGTGAGGGTGGTGCAGAATACGGGGATGGACAGTTTGGATGATTTTGGCGTTGACTTGTATGCTATACCTGAACCGGTGACCAGCAAGATAGATGTGGACGAAAATACTCGCATTGCGGCTATGCTCAGCACGACAGCGACAGAGTGGCAACGGTACCAGTTTTTAATTTATCGCCTGTTACGGAGCATTATTTTTGTTTATCATGATGTTAAGGGATAAATTTTATTGTGAAGCGATTTCCTTATCCTTTTTATTTGAAAACGGGTGGATGTTTGATCAGGCAAACACACGAGGGTTTTAGTGGAGGTAGAGGATCTGGGCGTGGGGGTTACGGAAGAGGAGGTGCAGCTAGAGGCGGTGGTAGCGGCGGCGGAGGTTTGTATTTTCTGAACAGTATTCTATTGTTTATTCTGTAAGCTTTCAAGCCCCGCTGTGCACTTGGGCTAAATGTGCATCTGGTCTCGTCTACGATTCGTTTTCTAAGCCACGTATCTTACTGCAGTAATTGTTTCCTTGACTGAATCATTGCAACTGTTTACGGTACTTTATTCATCCATGTTTCCTGATGCAGGTCGTGCTTTTGGAAGAGCAACACCACCACAAGGCTATGTGTGTCATCGTTGTGGCCAACCAGGTTGGTATTATTTTCTTTGAACGGCGGGGAACGTATCTGGAGTGATCCCCGGGAATTTGTTCTGTTATCCGTGATTAGTGATCGATCCCTGATGAGGCCAATTCAACTTACAACTTTAGAGTTCTGTGAAATCTGCTGTTCTGTTCACACGAGGCATTTTCTTTTCTATGTAGGTCATTTTATCCAGCATTGTCCCACCAATGGTGATCCTACGTTTGACATGAGGAAAATGAAGCCTCCTGTGGGCATTCCTAAAACTCGACTAAAAGCTGATCAGGAGGGCTCTTACATCCTACCGGATGGTTCCGTTGCTGTCATGCAACCAGACGAGTAAGTTCCACTTTCTGTTCCACTTTCTGTTCCACTTTTTTGTCACGCTTTCTGTTCCACTTTGGAGAGCAATGGGTTGTGTAGTTGTCTAGGCTGTTACTGAACGCTTGTGCTCATTTTATTTTTAAATGAATAGTTCATTATCTGATCTTGTTAGCGCACATGTTTGGCAGGTCGGTTTTTGCCAAAGAGGCAGATGCTCTGTTGGCCATTAGACCAGTCTATTCTGAGCCGCCTCCAGAGTTAAAATGTCCATTGTGTAGCAACATTTTCAAGGACGCAGTTATGATACCCTGCTGTCAGTACAGTTTCTGTGATAAATGTAAGATTCATGTTTATTCTTTCGATTATGATATCGTCCTGTTACATTTTCAGGGTGACTTGAGGTTCTCCATTTTAGGGTTTGATACTTGCTATTGAGTGTGGAATGGGAACTAGATTCTGATAATGAATTTCGTGATGAATCAGGTATCCGAGATGAGCTGATTGCGAAAGGGAAATGCCCTCAATGCGAGTCTACGAAATTCAAGAATGATGATTTGCTTCCAAATATCAACCTTAGGCAGGCTATTGATCGCTTTCTAGAGGCGCAAATGACTACAAGTGGGGCATCCGACAGTTTCTACAGACAGCAGCAGCTGCCAGGTAAATTAAGCTGAAACTTGGATTTTGGAGGGGGGTTCTTATGCTTCACTTTTTACTTCGTAGTATATTTCATTGCGGTAAATTAAATAGCTTTTGCGTCATGGAAACAAGGACTCAACTTATTTGGTGCTTGAAACTTCGGTGTTCTTAGCTACCATCCCATAGTATGGTAATAGGTCCTTCTGTTTAACATTCAAGTTTTGGTTTTGCCAAGCATGTGGTATGGCTGTGTTCATTAACTGCCTGACCAATTTGATGATGATGAATGTACAGATGTGGAGTCTGGGCCTCGGAAGGTAGCTACACCGGCTGCTTCACGCCTACAAATTGAGCTTCGAAAGCCTGCGAGCTCAGCTGGTGCACCGGTGCAGGCACCTCCTACAACAGAAGTGGTAGTTGTGGAGGATGTAGTAGAGTCGTCGAAAGACAAAAATGAGAAAAAAGAGGAAGTTGAAGGCTCCGCTGTTATGCCGGCCGGAGGTGAAGACAGTGGAGGTGCCATCGAAGGGCCCCCATCTAAGGAACACGCTGCAGAAGTTTCGGGGAAAGAAGAAATTGGGGCTTCTCTTAAAGAAGAAGAAAAACAGGGTTTTGTAAATGACGAGGGAGAAACAGGCACGATATCTAAGAATATCGAGCCTCTCTCAGTTAAGGAGACGGATGGGGTAGCAGTGGAGTCTGAGGTTAGCAAAGGTGTGTTCTCATTGAGGAATAACATAAGTTTTTCCCAAATTTTGGGAGCTAGATGTAGGGATATTTCCCACAAGGTGGATTTGCTGGGTCGTATACAGTTTGAGACATTTATTTTGCCCATGTTGGACAAAGTGGTGCAGAAAGAAGGCTATCTCTCCTCTTCCCTCTTTTTACTTAGGATTTTCCTTGTGCTATGCAACTCCTCCTTAGCGTTTATTTCTTTTGAAAGTAGGCATGTTTCAAATTGTGCCTGTACAAGGCTTGCTACTTTTCGCATAGCATCACATACCTGCATTGGAAATAAGCATATTAAGGTCACGTGTTCGATGCCCTGCTCCTTGTCTTTGCAACCGGTATAAAAGGATCCTGTTATGTTAGTGGAGGCATCAAGCGGCACTCTGTACAAGATCAATCAGGTGAACCGAAAGCATGAGGTTTCCTAGTTATGTTATTGTGAGCGTTTTGGTACACCCTGACTGTGCTTTGGCTGATTTATCTCAGGGAAGAAGAAGAAGAAACGCGCCCGTCCTGTCCAAGCAGGTAGGAGTTTGTGTTTATTGCTACTTTTGAATGTGCTGTTCTCTCGAGAAGGTTTCGTTGGGATCACTGTAAAATTGTAGTGTATGGTCTCTGATTGAAGGAGTCGAAAGTGGATTATGGCTTCTCCTATTTCAACTATCTAATTGTGCAATTCCTGACTCATGAATATATTACTGATATAGCATACGACTCCAGAATGGATCTGGTAATTGGTGGTAGTGAAATCGTTTCAATTGTTCAACAGCCTACTTTATAATGTACTAGGAAACAGGTTATAATTTTTAGCGCCTTAGTTTTTGATGTGCTTCACTCCCGTCTTTGGATTTGCTAGATAGTTCATCGGGTCAACGTTTTTGTATGCCTGATGTAGCAATGTCCGAGTTTCCTCGAGGGTAACCATCGTACTCAGTCCTTCACTCTTTATTCTTCTTGTCGTCTAAGATTTAGCTTTTCAGGGACGCTTCGCAGCTATAGGCAGGTAGGAAGGCAGGAATCTCATCGTGTGTTATATGATAGCAGGTTGCTGATAGCGGGAGCATTACAAATTAGTGAACATGGATTTTTTATTGATTGTCTAGTGTCTTAGAACTCCGGTTGTCTTAGAAACACTGCTTTAGAGAAATGACGCCTACATGCGAGTAGTGTGATAAACTTTGTCCGGATGTAGTATTAGTTGTATAGTTGTGCTTCTGCAAGAATGCGATGGCTTTGCATTGAGTTTCAGCATTCTGTCTTCTATAATGATGAACTTTGTTAGGCGAGAGATGTTCAGTAATGGATTAACAGTAATCACGACACTTTCATCTCATCATCTGACCTTTCCCTAGGTTTCTCTTGGATTTGTGTTAGCCTGTAGTTATCTCTTCTTCTATGCAGTTATGGTAACTCTCGCCACCATAACACTGGTGAACGTCTTTATCCCTCAGTTTCAGAAAGGAGACCTCGTTGCTCTCTGTGATATTTATGCTAACGAACTAGTGCACTGTAGCAGATGGAGCTGCAGAGAATGCTGGTGGAGGGAAGATCAGAAAGGTATCGAGATTTTGGAGTTCCTAAATGCTGCTAAAAATTGTGTTCGGGTGTGCTTTACTTAATATAAATGTTTGCCTATTGGTAGATGGTTTGTAGCGTCCAGTTGTATTTAGATTTTGATATCGTATTTTGAGATAACTCAAAACATTAGGCTTTATGAAAATGTATCTCCTAACAAAGTGGAATACCTTATTATCTAGGGGACGCAAGGGGAGCGCGTGTGCTATTTATGTGGCTCTCCCGATCATTTTGCAAGGGATTGCATGGACCATGGAGGTCCTGGTCCTTATGGTCCTCATCCTGGCATGTTTGGACCTGGTAATTATCTAGACTTGCTACAAATTTCATACCGATGTCAAGTGCAACAGCTGCCTCTGATCTTGCTGCTGCTTCTGCTGACTCTGATTTCTTCTTTTTAGGATACTGTGTTCATGAGATGCCATTTCGTGATCTTAAACTCTTACTGGGTTTTGCATTGGGGCTCGTGGAACCCTCTTACAAGCAGTACTTTCCCTGGTTTTAATCCAAACTAATAGTTGGAGACTTCTGATCTGTACTGACCGACTTTACCGGGTTGCTGATGTAGGAGGAATGCCTCCCATGGGTGTACCTCCTTATGGTGGGGGTTACGGTATGGAATGGCACGGCCCCCCAATGCATGGACCTGGTCCATTTGGATATGGTGAAGGGATGCATGGACCTGTTCCTGGGCCGATGCCGTTCGATAGACCAATGATGCCCGGTCCTGGATACGGTGGACCTCCATTCGGAATGCCTGGAATGTATCCTGGAGTTCCTCATCACGGGTATGAGTTTCAGCTCCATTTTCACAAACTCATGCTAAAGTACTCGAAATTCTGCTAAATCGTTCTCTCAATTTAGAACAGAGATATTTGTGAACAACCACCATGTGTCTGTATAGTCTCTCTGGAAAATCTTCATATTTTGGATAGTTATCATTGTGTGCTGATTATGGCTCGTCGGGTAGTGGCTACATGAGGAATGGGCCAGGTATGATGGGGATGATAGACAGACCGCCTATGACTCGAGAGGAGTTTTTGGAAGTTCAGGAGAGACAACGTCAAGAGAGACATCGTCAGCATCGGATGATGGATCATTCTGAGAGGTTTGTAGGCATAACTATCACAGGATTGGCTCAATTCTGCTAGGTGTAATTATAACTTGTAATTCTTATGTGATGGTCACATCGTTCTGATAGTGTGTAAATGTCCTGCAGTAGATGGTGCTGAGAGGTTGGTTGTAAACTTGACAAAAAAAAATTCAGACTTGAAACATGTCTCTAGGATTGTGTACGGAGTGTTACTTTGTTATCAGCAGTCTACTGTTGAACACTTCTCCAGCGTCTTGTATTTCTGCGTCTGTTCGTGGTATACTTGATTTGTATTCATTTCACTGTCACCTTTTATAGATGAATGGACGAAAGTTATTTGGTTGGAACCTAGCTACGATGGTGAATGTGAAGAGAGCTTGTTCCAGCGTTAATTTTTCTCATTTTTGTACAGAGAATGGTCTCCAGAGCCGCCTTATCCAAGAGATAGGGAAGGGCATGTTCGACGACAATCCCAAGAGTTGGAAAATCGTAGGTTTAAAGAGGCGAGGGAGAGGCGTTCAGATCACGATGACCATGTGAGGAAACATGATGTGGACCGTGATGTGTCCGGGGACGGCTATTCGGACGACGCAGAGTATCGCAAACCCAAAAGTGTCAGGATTGAGCGTAAACGAGCTCCTGACAGGGTAGTGGTCGACAATCGCCACTCTCGGAGGTCACAGCACTCCCATGATGATGATGTTGCTTCTCTTGATGAACTAAAACCGCGGCGTCCTCGACGTGATGAAAAGTTGCCGGATGTGAGACCAGAGAGAGAGAGCAGTAGGCAGCAGAGAGAGTATGTAGAGTACAGCTCTGAGCATGATGCGCCAGATAGGGAGGTTTCTCGCTCTCTGAAAACCCGTAGTAGGATGGAGTCGAACAGTAAGCACATAAATGTCGGCGGAGAGAGTCGTTCCAGGAATACCAAAAGGGAAGTGCCCGAGGATCCGGTCCACTCTGATCCTCCTCCAGAACCGCAGGACCTGAGATTGAAGCTTGGTCGCAAGCGTGAGAGAGACCGTCAAGAGAGGCGTCACCATGTGTACGATGACACCGAGATTGAAGTGACTACTAACAAGGGACCCGACATAGAGAAGCCCAAATTTAAGCGACACCATAGCCGCTCGAAATCCAAAGGCGAAGAGCCTGTGGAGTACGCCTCTGACGATTCCAAAAGGAAACAGAAAAAAAAGCACAAAAAACATTACGAGGACACTACTGCCGTGGATAGACCTAGAGACAGTCGTGAAAAAGAGTTGGACGAGCCTGTCATCTCCCGGAAGTTCAAATCCAAGGGTGGAGCGTCTAATCCGACAAATATTGAGGTAACTCGCTGGCAGTTGGTCGACTCTGAATTAGAGGAAGGTCATAACAGTCACTCCTACCACACCAAAAGGAAAAGTCAACGATCCTACCGCAGCTGAGTAACGTTTCTTGCCTTTGCGTTGTGATTTTTGAGGGATTCCTTATGAGAAAATGCTGTTTATCATAGGTCTTCCCTCTTGGAGATATCTGTCCAAGTTGCCAGCAGACTTGGTTGGAAGCCAATTATTTCACTCCGTGTGTATTCCACACGTAGGACAGTAATGAGCTCGCCATTTATCTCTTGTACTCCTTGGCCAAAGATTAAAACATTTTGCACTTCATTTATTAACATGTGCTTGGATGTGCACACGAGTTTGTGATGCCTATGGCCTTGTAACAGGCATCTTACCAAGAATAAAGCGAAAGAAACTTTGTGCATATCTGGCTATCTTCACACGTGTGTTATGGTCCGCTTCATGAAGTGTCTAGTTGGAGCCTGTTCCTGTGCCTTTCACCTGTTTTGAGTGGTTTCATTATGTGAAGAATTTGTTATTGTGGGTCATATCCCTCTCAAGATGATTCCATTGCTCTTTGATATGGATTATTTGGATACAGTATATGGCAAATTCAACTTCTGAAAATCTATCATGGCAAGGTATAGAAAAGACTTATCATTTCAATTTTAACACTAACATGTTAAAATCTACTTGGTCAAAGTTTCTAAGAAAATTTCGAACATTCTTATATGGTTGGATTTGCAAAAACAGTTTTTCTTTCAAGCCTCTTCGCACAAGAAATGACAACATTGTAGTGTTTTGAAGTTTAACGTAGTCCTAGTTCCTAAAGGATTGAGTGTGCTCTTCAAGAGAAATCGTCAAGAACTACCATTTTTGGGTGCTTTGACCTAAATTCAAAATACTGAAAGACTTTTTCAAAAACTTCAACCATACAAATTGTAGTAGATCAGTAGCAATGTGCAGTAAAAAACTCAGACCATTCGATTGCATGGATTGCGAGATTATATCGTTTGAAGTGTGAGTGCTTTTTTTCAAGTGCCAAACAAGACCATCTCTGCTCCAAATCAGTTTGTGATACAAGGATAAGTAAACAAATACATGTAATGATTCTTTTGATGATTTCTTGTACTCTTAGAAAATTTAAAAAAAAAATCCAAACAGTGAAAACATAAAGCTAGACATTTAGAACATGTAGAAAAAATTTGAACATTGTGTGCTAAGTCACTTAACTTTTCATGAGAATGGTGTTGCTTACTTTTCATTCATGGGGATTTACAACCTCACTTTGAATCTTCAGAACACTACAAAAACATATGCAGGTCTTCAAAACATTCATAAAAACGAAAGCAAGAAATCATTCTCGGAAAATAGGTCAACAGCTAATCAAGTGGAAAATTTAGAACTTTTACCAATTAATAAAGCATAGATTGTTTTAAAAAATTTCATTCGATATCAAGGTGACGCATTCTTTAAGATATTGGAATTCTCTTTCATTAGCCCATGAAAACATGTAAAAAATCAGAACAGTCTGGTAACAGGAACTGGATGTCCTTCCTTAAGATTCACAGAAATCGAATCGAATCAAAGGAAATAGAATGAGTAAAATCTCAAAAACATCATGCCCATTCAATCATACATATTGTGATCCTGAAATCTGAGTGTAAGGAGTGGTAAATCCCCTTCAATTAATAGCTGTAATCACACTTAAGGAGAGCTCATTAGAAACTTCGGTCCGCTACAGCACTCGAAGAATGGAATCCTATCTAGCCTGCACAATACTCGTCACAACACAGGGAACTGACGGTCCAATGCAAGAAAAGCTACAAAATCCTGACGCTGAAGTAATCTGAAGTCCAGCATAATAAAACCCCTTCGCAGTTTAATTAATAGTTGTAATCACACTTAAAAAGGATCATCACGAAGACGATGCTCCAAAACATACGGTTCTGCAGTCCTGCTACAGCACTGGAAGAATTCCATCTACCCTGCACAACACTCATCATACGACATGGCATGCGACAATGCACTGCACTGCAGTGCAATGCAATGCAAGACAGTCTACGAGATTCAAAGGAATGTCACACCTGACCTGAATGGGTGAGTGGCTGTGAAAAGCGAATGACGAATCTAAGTTAGGGTTCGAAGGCCAAATCCCACGGCTGTTTCCAGGAGGTGGAGGTCATGGGTGGGGTGTGTGGAGTGAGGAGATGGAGCCCATTGGTGTTTTCTTGATCAAGCCCAGCTATAGCGTACTTCCATGAGCTTGTTCTTAATCCACCGACAGGAGCTTCGCACCGTGTCCTTGACTTTGGCCTCCACACTGAACATCTTGTACTTGGCCACGCGCTTCTTCCGCTTCACTTCGGGGTCCGCCGATATCCACTCCGTCGACCTGGGCATCTTGCGTTTGCTGCAACGACTCGGGTGCGCAAGGTCCGGGTTCTGGTGGCTCGGAAAAACTTCCTCCTGCTGCTGCTGCTGCTGCTGCTGCGGGTGGCGAGGCCGGTCCAGCACCATCTATCTCGATGAAGTACACGAAACCCACAAAGATTGAATACCCAGAAAAGCGACAAGCCACCTTCGGGTACCCAAACCAGCAAAGCAAGGTCCCGCTACGCAAGGACCCACATCCCCCCTCCCAGGCCAGGCCACGGCGACATAGCCAGACCCAAAGCGCGAGCTATTGATGAGAGCCCAAGTTCGCAATGCCCAGGGCTTTGGGAGGATCAAGTGACATTGAGCCTGCGTCGGGAGCGACACCGAGTTCGTTCGCCAGTATTGCAGTGCATTGATGGGCAGCCCAGACTCCCATTATTGAGCAGGGTAACCGGGTAGACTGGCCGTTGCTGCGGGCGTGCTGCGTGCAATTGGGGAAAAAGCCAAAGGAGAGACTAAATGGGAGCGTGCGGCAGATGCCGGGCTTGGGGCGCAGCAGGCGCATTTAGAAGGGCCAGCTACTCTTTCGTCCCTGCGAGGCGCCGGGCCTCGCGCGCTGCGGAAGCCACGGAAAGGGCGGGCGAAGGTTGTGCGAAAGGAATCCGTCCTCCTCACTTTCATTTGGGCTCGCACTCGCTGCGCGAAGTGACGCGGATGAGGAAAAACAAGCAAGCGCATCGCCACTCATGTCCGCCACACAGAGTTGGCGGGCATACTAAACGTGGACGAAAACGAAGCGGATGAAAAGTGAAGTGGAGGAATTTGAACTGTGAAAAGTAAAAGTAAAAGTAGGTGCATGAAAACTGCCCAAGGCTCCAACTTCTCACTTCTTGCACGCGTTCACTATTTTTCACTCCACGTTTAATGATGCTAGCCATTGTTATTTCTTATAGGCTTGGTCAGATCTCCTACCTCACATCTAGGTGTGTGTCCAACTGGCCTTTTTTTTACACAAAGTAACTCCCTGTAGTAACTATGTAATATTTTGGACATAGTGTTTTGGCATAGGTGCCATGTCCACAATCCATGGGGCATGTATACATAGTTCCCCATAGCTTATGGGTGGTGAATGCATGTCCTGTGCATTATGGGACATAGACTTGTGTTCCACGTTGGTGTCAATGTTTTGTCCTCATAATCTCAGCCGGCATTATGTTTTTTTGTAGCTAAGATTTCTGGTAGCTAGGATTTTGGTGGCTAGGATTTAGGCGCTTTATGGTTCGCGTTTTGCTTCACCTAGGTTCATTGTTTTGGTTGTCTTCTCTCAATGTTACAACGGTTTAGGATTGAGTGGGAGCTACATGTTGTTGCTAATTGTCAGTAAGTTACTAAGGCGATGGTTTAGAGATATGTTGTAGGGTGCAATTTGTGCTTGCAAGTGGCGTTTTTATGCTTTGAGAGCTCTACATTGTACTCTATGATTTAGTAGGAGAATATTTTTATGGACTATGGTTTCAAGCTACTTTGCACTTTGCATTGTTGTTGTATGCTTGTTTTTGCACACACACTTAAATCACTATGTTTAAGGACCACAAATACTCCTAAGTTGGCATGGCAGATTCAAAGTGTTTACTTGCAGCTTATGCACCATATGCATTCGTTCACACAAACTCTAACCTCAATTCCAGAGGCACTATTTTTTGAGATGGGTTTTACAAGGACTAATTCTAAGGGCAATTTTTTCCATCGAGATGAAGGTGTAAATCCAAAAAATCCAAATCATTTACAACCTCAAAAAGTTAACCCTAAAAGAATATAGGCCCTAAGACCAAGGTAATTACTAAAATGATCTAATTAATGAACAAATAATTGCATTCTTTGTCTTTGCAATGAACAATGAAGTCATCCAACAAACATTTTTGGTCTTCAATGACATTCTAAGGTTAATTCTCAAAGGACAAATTGATCACTATTAAAATCATTCTTTTTGGTACCATAAACATCATTTGCTTAAAATAGCTCAAGAACACTCATTGGAAGTCAAAACTATTGTGCAAGACCTCCCCTTATTACACAAAATTTCAAAGATGAACATTTGCACTTTTGTCCTACATAAAAAGATTCACTATCATTAGACATTTATTCCAACATTCTTCTAGTTGCCACCTCCTTATTCTAAATAAACAAGGTAAGTGAAAGTTGAATGTTGTCATGGTGCACTATTGAAGCAATGTTGAGATCATTTAGAGCACTAAAGAACTTACAATGTGTTACAATAATTTTCTTTCATTGTGTTTACACAATTGACAATGAGTCTATCACCAAGACTGATATGTTAGACTATTGTTGGCTCATAAATTCATAGTTTAGGCTTTATTTGATTGAAAAATAGTGGAGTAAGACTTCTTTAAGATAGTTACGTTCTCACCTAGCCTTTAACCATATAAAATAGTGGTGATTACAGATAGGGAAGTCATGGTCGTCAGTCATTAATTGGTGAATCTACATGGAGGCCTTGTTGGTAAAGGTGTAAGCGTGTTGTTAGGTGAAAAGTTGTCCTATGATTTCTTAGAACTGCGATTTCAAACACTGCTAATACATAGTGTCGCTTTTAAAAACAATAAAGATTTGAGGAGATTTCGGAATTATACTTGCGGTGTTTTATAGTCACTATTGTGAAGGTGTATTATGAAATAATGCTATCGTGATTGTTGTGGTTTAACTTGTCTCTCCAAATGTGGTTATGACCACTCTAACATCGGAAAGGAGGACAAGGCCGAAGGTGCATAAATTTGGAGGTTTTATCTCATTTTGTACCTGCAAAAGCCTTCCTAAATATTTTGTTTTTGACCTTGCATTTCCATCTTTGAGCATGAATGCCTATAGACTCCTGTCCACAACTTCATTTTATAAGGACCTATTTGTGCATTACAATTCATGTTTGTCTTCATTGAACTTTGTGTCAAGAATCCGCACAATGTATTTTTCTTGGTGAGTATTCCCAACTAGTCAGTACCTTACCATGCATTGTTGATTGAAGAAAGGAAGCAATGATGTATATTGGTGAAGTCAGTTTTTCACTTCGTCAAAGTGATGTAGTAGTCAAAAAATTGCAACAACCAATAGGAAGAGGAGTGTATGATAGGCCAAACTAATACAAGCCATCTATTGGTGTGACCACCAACTTCTAGGTTGGCAGATTTGAATAAAATCATGAAATACATAGCATTGTTAGTAGGCTAGAATAGCTTGATAATATGTATCCCTATTCAATGTGGTAACTCAATCATAAACCCTCCACCAATGTGAAAGGGTCTATAAGGAAAATCATGCATGACTTTTATTTTTTAGGCTAGGTGATCTATATAGCCAAGTGAAAACATGCTTTTACAAAAGAAGAATGAGCACAACAAGGTCTAAGTGTAAGGTAGTTTGCTAAGAGAAACCTTCAAATGAATAAGAGATGATTGCATTTGGAAGGTACCTAAACTTCTTGAAATTTTTTTTGAAGTAAATTATAGTAGGAAGAAAAATGGAATTGGCATCGAACCTAAGTTGTTTCATACTTATTGGATCTTTGTGGAATTAGTTACAAATTTTTTTAATTGAATTGCAATGGTCACTAAAAGTGACTACCTCCTGAAATGTACACTATTGATACATAGAAAAAAGAAAAATGTACATCTATGTTAGTGGTTGCTTTTAGAACAAGGGCGCTTAATTCCTAAACAATGTTGGAAGTCAAAAATTGGCCTCTAATTTTTAATACAAAAAAATCTACATACCCAATTGCTTGGGCATTACGGTATTCTTTAAAATTTAGTAGCAATCAAGAAGGCTACCTTCTCCAGAATGAAATGATGTGGAATATTCTACATTATTTCATCCTTGGGATGAAATGGTGTGAAATATTTTATACTTCCATTAGTAGCTACAAGGCCACGCATCAAAAAGTGTAAAAAAATTAAATAAATTTTAGCTAAATCGTAGAGTTCATGGTTACATATTGACTGGATTGAAAGCAAAATGAGCTTCTATACTTTTAAATAAAACTCTAAAAAAACACATTTAATTCAATGAAAAAAATGAATTCAAAAACAAAATTACCGCACTTTGCTTCAAATACCATTCATGGTTTGTGGTTTGAATTGTGAAACCAAGTGGGGTTCTAGGAGGTGAAACAACCCATGTGGGATATGTAAATTAGACTTAGTAAGAGCTCTTGAACCGCTTATAGTTAAATCTAAATCAAGAATTGTATTTGAAGTAGACTTTCAAACCTCATTTAGGCATAATAAAATAAACTTTTTCAAAAAACATTGAACTAAAAGAAGTTGATAAATCAAGTTGAATTTTTATAAATCCAAAAGTTCATTTGAAATTTTGAACCTCCAATCAAAAGTTATGAACAAATTTGAGAGAAGAATTGGAAGGGACATTTCCTTTGAATTTTCAAATTTCCTCTATGAAATTTGTCCATGACTTTTGATTCAAGGCTTCAAATCTCAAATGGACTTTTGGATATAAAATTCAACTTGATTCATCAACTTCTTTTAGTTCAAAGTTTTTTGAAAATAGTTATTTGACTATGGCTAATGAGGTTTTAAATTTTACTTCAAAGACAATGTTTACATTTAGATAATGACTAGTCAAGCTCTCATCTTTTAAATTTTTTTCCATACCATTTAAGGGTTCATGATGGACAATGAATTTCAATATAAAAATGACATCTCTACCCTCCATTCCTAAAAATGTCAATGGAACAACCCCTTCATTTTAACATCAATATTTGTTTTTGATGGTAGATGGTTAAATGGCATTGGTATTTGACTCAATGGAAACTTGGAATTTTTGGCAAACCATCGTTTTTTTATTTGTTGATGTGTTTGTCCGATCCTAGAATTACCAAAAAGAATAGAGGTATAGAATATACCATAAATGTACTATACACTATCTCGGTACAAATCCTTATTTGTACATTAATGATGGATAGATGAATTTTGTAGATGTTGACTCCAGATAGGAACTAACACCCTCTTTGATTGCTATTGAACTTCTTAATGCCCAGGTTGATGTTGCTGCCCCATACAACAATGGGCATGTTGCGGAACCTAAGGTAACTATACCTAAAATTGCACAAATAAGCTTTGTAGCATCACCAATATACTCTAGAAAATGAACAATTTTTGCACATTGGTGAAGGACTATGAATCAAAATGCATTCTAGAAAAGAAGTTAAAGCAATAGAAAGTGTCCCCCAAATTGCTCACTTCCACAATACTATAAATAAAGTTGCACACTACTCAAAATTCACATTACATTTGTCTTTGGCATGCGCTTCATTTTGTGTATCCTTTGAATTTAGTTTCTCTTCAGAAATAGGGGTTGATTTTGAGGAGTGGTCCATTTTAGGTGCAGTTACCTTACAATAGAAGAAGCAACCACTCACGGTTTCCACCTCAAGTACCACGTCAACACAAGTCAAGTGGCGGGCGGCAACGATTCAAGTGGACACCATTAAACTTTATCCTATTCTACTTGATGCATTTGGTGAACATAGGTGGGGGACAAGAATTTTGAGGGCTCTTCAAAAATAAATGTAAACTTTTAACGTGTCAAAGGTTAGCAAGTACTAGTGCAAAAGCTCCTAGTGGTCTTGAGAGTGGAAAGTTGGAGTGGGGTTTTCAAAACCATTTTGTCAAAAAAAAAAGACTTATCAGAAAGTAGATTTTCCAAAGTTTTAGCTATTTCATATTTGAGAAGCTCTCAGTAGGTGTCAGATTGGGAAGCTATAGTGGATTTTCAAAGTCATCTTGTCAAAGAAAGGGTGACCTGTTAAAAATGGATTCTCTAGTTTCAATTATTTCAAATTTGAGAAGCTCTTAGTAGGTGTCAGATTGGGAAGCTAGAGTGGGTTTTCAAAATTATATTGTCAAAGAAAGGACGACTTGTCAAAAAATAGATTTCCCATAGTTCTAATTATTTTAGATTAAATTTTTTTGTAGCAAATTGTCAAATTGGGAACTTAGAGAGGTTTTCAAAATCATCTTGTCAAACAAAGGACAACATGTAAAATTCCCAAAAGTTTCAATTACTGGGCATTAGATTGGGAAGTTAGAGTGGATTTCAAGATCATCCTATCAAAGAAAGGAAGACTTGCTGAAAAACAAATCCCCCAAAGTTCCAATTATTTGGGATTCTAAAGCTCTTAGTGAGTGTCAGAGTAGGAAGTTGGAGTGGGTTTTCAAGATCATCTTGTAAAAAGAAAGACAACATGTTAAATTGCCCAAAGTTCCAATTATTGTGGGTCAAATTAGGAAGTTGGAGTGGGTTTTCAAAATCATCCTATCAAAGAAAGGAAGACTTGTCAAAAAAACCATCCCCCAAAGTTTTAATTATTGGGCATCAGACTGGAAAGTTGGAGTTTTTTTTTTCAAAACCATCTTATCAAAGAAAGGAAGACATGGCGAAAAACAAGTTCCCCCAAATTCCAATTATTTGGGATTTCCAACCTCAAAGATTGATTTTTGAAAATAACTAAAACTTTAGAGAATCTACTTTTTTGACAGTCATGTTTTTTTCTTTCTTGAAATAAATATTTCTTAAAAACTATACTCCAACTTCCAATGCCAATGCTTCTTGACATGTTGTTCTTCCTTGAAATGATGGTTTCTTAAAAACCATACTCCAACTTCTAATGCCAATGCCCACTATCGTTTGCAAAGTTTGGTTTATAAACACCAACTTTCTATCAAAATTAATTGCAAAAGGTATTGAATGTGAACAAGGTGCCATCAGCTGCTTGAATGAAAAACTACACCAAACATTGTAATTAGACAACTACAGTAGAACTTCCATAAGGTAATAGCCCAAGGACCATAGAGGAGAATATTACATTAGAGAGGTTATTGCTTGAGAGAGGGATTGCGGCATCAATGACCTCTGAAGATTTTTTTTTAGTGGGCTACAATTTCATTGCACTCCTCAACTCAATCACAGTACAATTTCATGTTTCCATAGACGTATAAGGGTTAGTTACGAAGTTCTTGTGGGCCTGCTGAACTTGAACTTGCAAAGTTCAATGACGTGAGGACATTGACAGTACAAAATCAGCAAGTGCCCAAGCACCCAAGCTGAGCTTGTCAACAAAATGTCACATAATTTAAAATGCTTGTAAAAGTACATGTATTGATAAAAATGCAAAGCTCCTTTCACCAAAATCGTAAAGTCAAATTAAATTGGACTCCCTACATGACCTAACTATCACTAAACACACGTCATTGGTGTGCAAATCATAGTATAGGCTTGACTTTCTACAGATGTATATCAAACAGGTGCGGCACACAACACGTCACCTCTTTTCCTAATGCCTATGACAATTTTTATCGGAGGTCCCGTAATTCCTACAGACTAGATGATGGAGTACATTGAGTCAGGAGTTGGTGGGTGGGTGTCCCACTCTCACAACTGCAATCGCAGCTATTGTGGAATTTACTCACCTCAACCTGCAGTCCTCCACCACTTGATGCAATTCATATCGATCAATCCTCCACTTCTATATCGTTCAATAATGTTGCCTGTCAAGACATGATAGCAATATTGCAAATAAGATCAACTTAGTCAGATGTTTTTAAAAATTCTTCAAGTATTTTCCAAAGGAAGTGCTGTGAATTTAGAAATGCTTCCAACCCTAAACCCCTAAAAACACACACCCTTGACTATCCAAAAGTCTTCACATTTGTCCACGAGTCAACCGCACTCATGTGCATGGAAGCTTTGAATTGTCAAATTTTCGATAGGTCAGTGCGTGCAAGGCTCAATTACCCCCCATACACGTGAACCAGAAAAAAGAACCATTTTTTCCCCAAACCTGCCAAGAGACTAAGGTGGGTTGCTCTAAGGTTACTACACCTAAAATCGCACAAATAAGCAATTCAGCATGGTTCCCATTATTATATTGGAATTTTTTTTCGTAGTGAAAAGGGGATTTCTACATTCTCTTAGAATGCATTTTTTGGACACCGCATGAATAAACAACGAATTTTCAAAGTGCTGAAAATAGGTGTTCCTAGAAGCAATCATAGACTCTCATGAATAGTGGGAGTACATTTTAGACAAGAATCTGTATTGTGCAATTTTAGGAAGCGTGCAATTTTAGGTGTAGTTACCTTAATATGGGGATGATCGTGCTCTAATTTGGATAGATGTGCCTGTAGCGTTCGTTCTAGAAAATAAAATAACAGCCCGTTATACATGCTGCCTAAAATGAACAGCATATATACTATGCACTCAAAAGAGGCAGTAACTGCATTCCATCATGACTGGAAGTACAGCATATATACAGTATTGTTCAAATTGGAGCACTGGTTCATTTTACAACATGCTAAATTATGGCAAAGCTCAAGAGAGTAGATTAGAAGCTCACCTTCTGAATAAATCAGGCTGACGTGGCATGGAGCGCTGAGAGAAAGAGCTGACGTCGGTACTGTAAGACGATTCTTCAGGAATCATGCCCCAGCCAGCAGCCTTGTTCTCCTCCCACTTAAGAATCTCCCTCACATAATAGAAGGCTCTGGAAACGGTCGTCTTGTCAAGGGCATTCAGCTGGAACGTGAACAGCTTCCGCCCGGTACAATTCACACTATTAAACAGCTCCTTGTATTTATGAGCGATGTATTGGTATGCCTGCTGTGCCTGGTTCTGTGCCGTGTAGTGCGATGTGCCCACAGGACGGAAATCAGAGAACCAAGGGCATATGGTGAGCGGCACTCCCTTTTCTATTTTATCCTCGAAGACGTCGTATTTGTTCAAAAGTAAGACGAATGGAGTATCTTGGAAGCAGGGATGCCTGAGTATGCTTTCAAAGAGATCCCGTGTTTGGATCATCTTGTTGCTAGGATTGCCAGATCTATCGTTCCACAGCGAATTGTAGTCACTCAGAGAAACACAAAAGACCACTGCACGAACGTCCTCGAACATATCCAACCACTTGTGGCGGTCAGACATGCCTTTGCCACCAACTCGAATAACCTGGTACCTGCAGCAAATGAAAAAAATAGCACTATACTGGTTACCAAAAACAGCGAGACTTTAACATTTCAGTGTATTGCTGACACATATTTAAACATATTTTGACTTGCCCAACTATTTAGGTGATTCACCTGAGCAAGTCAGCAACCCACTCCAGCATAACGTATGTACACCTAAAGCTTCCAAACAAAAATCTAAGCTGAATGACAATTTTAAGGCGTTACCTGTCGAGTCCAGAGCATGTTGTATCAGCGTCTTGCCATGACCCGAAGTCCTTATCGTCCAAGAAGATTTCAATTTGTACCAGACCAGAACCTTGGCTAAGTCCCTCTGTTTGCAATATATCTGTTTCCGATGGCTCGAAATCACTCCTGCAGACTTCCACAACCTACACCAGAACGCGTATCAGCTGAGAATCACATTTATAATACTAATATTAATGTACGCCAAACGATCTGAAGAAAATATATATTTCAAGAGCTTTCTGAGAGGAAAGCAAGAATGCATACCCTATCCAGGAAGACACTAGCAACATCAGGCAGGAAAGCCAGTTCTGCTTTTCGTTGAAACGTAGCTTGAACAGCAGAATTGAGCCACAATTGCTCGACCTTTGATGCATGATTCTGCACGTGAGTAGAAGAGTGGGGAACCGTGGTCTCCAAATTGCCATGGACCATATTCTCCATGAACCAATCGCTCAACTCCTTCATGTTGGGCTCTAGTCTGTATATATTATTGTTTATGTACGTTTCCTTTTGCTTATGCTTGCCGTCATTGCACTTGAGAAACCCTGACTCGTCTGAAAAATCAAATGGTAAAGCGACTAGAACGGTCAGAGAACCATCACTATTATCATGATACCTTCACCGAACTCCAGCTTCCACTGCCTTTATCAATGAGTCAAAAAAAAAAAAAAAATTCATACCTGCTTGTGGAGAGGAAGAGTTCTGGCTATTTTCTAGATCGGTGGCAGAGCTCAGTTCCTGACTTGCTGGTGCATTAGCAAGTTCGTCATCTTCCTCTTCAAAGTGCTCTCGGCCTTCTAGTAATATGGCCAAGTACTTGTAAATATTGGCTTGAATCAGGCTTTTGAAACTGACGAGTTCTTCTTTTGTGAATCCTTCATTGTACAATATCTTTGCCTAAAGGACCAAAAGACTTCCAGAGTCAAAATCACAAAGCCGCAGTTTTGTTGAACCCCTAAACGTGACACGCTTCAGTGAACTAAAGCTTAATTGTAAGTGTCTCGTGACCCAAGTAATACCGGTAAATAACTCAATCTGAAAAACACGGCCAAGCAAAATGAGGTGACGATGGATGATTCCGAACTAGATAATGCATTCCCAATTGGACATAGAGACACAGAGGCCTTTGAAAGTGACGGAGCATTGTTGAACACAAGCTCCAAGAAAGATCTGTACGTTGTACACTACTGGACCGATTGACTCCCTAAGACCCCAATTGGCCGCTTCTATATCTATAAAAGTTGAAATCAATCATTTAGGAAGCAGGTAGCAAAATATACAAACAGAAAGAAGAAATCAAACCCTACAGTAAGAAACGATAGAGAAATACATTTAACCCTTTAGCGCCTGAATCCTTTCTTGAATTTTTGCAAATTTTTGCTTATATCTCTATAATCATATATTACTTACCTCAATTTCATCAAATACATCATACAGAAAGTGTGGTAATATAAAAGTCGAGCATTGATTTGGATGAATGAGAAGTTCTGTGGTCAATAAAAAAAACCTGGTAGCTCTCTGTTCATCGTCCAGAATTGGGAAGTCGGAGTGTTCAATGGTTAAAGTTACTATAATCGACTATCAGCTTCCAAAGTGAACATTCTATCTTAAACTGGCCACTTTGGGGGTTAAGAAGGACAAAATAAAATAAATCGGCAATCGGATTCAGCCTACTGACAGCCTCCAAATTCATCTGAAAACGAAAATCAATTACTGACCTGTTTAAAGATGGTGCTCCTCCCAGAGCCCTCGTGCCCAAGCAGAAGAAGCTTGTGAACCCTCATAGGATCCAACAAACCCAGAAACCTATTGGAATGCCGCGCACTGGCATCCCCTACCCCTACATTTGAGTGCGGAGTTGGCAATGAAAAGAACGGATACAACAGCTTGATGGACGCCTGAGATCAAAATTCACACATGAAACATTATATGCAAGGGTATGTTTTGACGTGACTGTTGACTCATTGCTCTGTTGTTAACAATTCATATCCCAAGCCAATGCATCCAACACATACGTACCAATCACCCAAAACTCCGGAAAATATTAATCCATCCAACGTACAAATATCGAATGCTCAAACCAAGTACTTGCATCAGGTTTTGAGCTTTCCATACGCTTACTTTAATCAAACAGACTCTAATCAAGAAACAATGGGGCTTCACATCATGAAACCTACCTTTTCCAAGAGATTGCCTTCTTTACCCCAAATATTTCCTTTCACATTCTTGAAGCCCTCTTCGGAGTAGCTTCCATCACTCTCCACCCATAGATGCGTCTCAGGGGTACAGTTTACACCAGCGAACTACATCAACAATTTAGCAAGGGCGAGATTCAGTATGGAATCCCATTAGCCAGTTCTCTGTCCAGGGACAGATCGACAATCCAATTGATCCTACAGATAATTTTCATGAACATTTATGTAAACACCAGACATTGAAAATAAAAAGGCTATTTCAATTACAGATATACACTTTTCATGAGTATAATGGCAAGAAACAACTCATTTACACTGAAAAATCCCCGCTTCGAGCAATTAGATAAAGATTGCCTGACATCGTTCAATCCTTGAGAAAGGTGAAAGGCGAAACTGAAACTGCAGATTCAGTTTCGTACCTTGAGCATCTTCAGTTCCAGTTTCCCCAACTCACGACCATTCATAAACACTTGCGTCTTGCCGTTGCTGGCGCCGGGTTGCAGGTTCCCACCCAACTTCAAAGAAGAAGTGACTATACTATCAGGCCGGTGACCATCCTGTGCATAATACATACATTCGAGGTTAGAGTTAAACCAAAATCTCCCAACGGGATACTGCACGACTTGCTGAAAGCAAACCAATGCGTACCTTTCCCCAGAGTCCCGTCTGACCGTCGTACCAAAACTTTCCAGGCTTCAATTTCAAAGGAGGGCGCGAGCAACCGAGCAACACGGCCAACTCTTCATGTGACAACGGACGGTTGTTCACCACCACTTGTTCAGGCCTCAATTGATTAGCAGGGCCCTCTTTTTCAGCCTTCATGATTTGTTGCACTTCCAGAGGACTCAGGAGGTGTTTCAGCAGCCTTGACGGTTTTCCAATGAAAGGCCTCCTGGATCCCAATATAGGACGCCCAAGACAAGTAACACATTTCCTACCCTCCGGCATCGACCCCATCGCTGTAAGCAGACAGCTGCCGCAGTACTTGGTACCGCAAGCCATGCAGTACTCTTTCTCCAGCAAAAGATTGGCTTTCCCGCAACCTGCGCACCCACGCTTCTTCCACGGAAGAGTGGCAGGAACAGGAGGCCTGTCACCCCCGTGATTCGCAATATTCACAAGCTCACTTCTCTCTCCTACGGACTCAAAGCTTTTATTCTGTACGTAAGAATCAGGGTCATTGTGCAAAGACTCCGGGGAGAACACCATGCTTACGTTATCGGGCTTCTCAACATCAGACCTGTCAGTTAACGGATGCAGTCCCTCGTCCACAACAGACTCGGATACCGCTAACACCACAGATGGAGATGGAGATGGAGACGAAGCTGAGCTCTCCCTGCCATGCACTGATGAAGCTCGTTGTGAAACAGGACTCGCGCAATCTACTCCCGGAGATCGTACTAAAGAGACATCAATGGAGCATAATTCCGAATGACTAAGCTCTTTCGAGTGTTGTTTCTCTCTTGCCGTGCCGGGGCCTGGGGTAGGGTCAGGTGCACTCTTCTCAGCAGTACCCTCTTCTGCACTTGGAACAGTAGACGGACCATTTGAAATCTCCTTCAAAGATTCAGAAAGCTCCATCGAAGGCTGAGCCAAGTCCTCCAAGGCTTTGACATCGTTTTGTGATGCTGGCGTTGATGTTGAAGCTGTCCCTGCTTTCTGGGGCTGTTGTGAGGTGAACTTTTGGTTCATTTCCATCTGTATCTGACGTTCTCGTGCGGCCAACTCCAAGACTTCTCTCATCTGTTTCGACACCGACGGTTTCTTGATTCTGGGAAGGGATAAAGGAACTGCCACAGGAATCGACTCTAGGGATCCACT
This sequence comes from Antitrichia curtipendula, assembly GCA_951230915.1. NCBI lineage: Eukaryota > Viridiplantae > Streptophyta > Bryopsida > Hypnales > Leucodontaceae > Antitrichia > Antitrichia curtipendula. Next base: position 52,388,283 of record OX579633.1, on the reverse strand, counting down.
TTCTTCGATTTCAGAATTCTTGGAGGGTGTATCCTTCAAAATATCGTCCCTGACAGTCGGTACGCCATACTCGGAGGCCATGGAGTAATCTAACAAGCGCTGATCAGCAAACAAGGAGACACCCATGGAGCTCAAGAGATCTTCCACTGATTGCTCCTTCCGAGGATTGTCTAGAGCCTCCTTCTTCATCCGGGCGACCACACTCGAAGGCTCAGGCTCCACACTCGGATTACGGGAAGCACCAAGCCTTGAACCTGCAGAGCCTAAAAATCAGAACCTCTATAGAAAAAGGCGAAAACATGGTCGCTGGGTGGGTATAAAAGAAAAGTTGATACTAAAACCGTTAAAGACCTGATCCCGTCCACTATGGAATGACCTCCGTTACCAACAGCAACTCATCTCTTCCAATCAAAACTTGGTCGACCTTCAGTTCGCGAGTTCAGTGTAACCGTGACTCGGTCAAGTGTCGGTAACCACTTATCATAGCATAAAAATGGTAGGTTGTCTACTGTCCCTTCAATAGTGGTCTACAACCTCTCACTTCGAATGATTGTATAAGAAATTCATACACTGAGTGAAAAAGACTTGATCTCGAGAGGGTTTGGTTCCCGTAATACCCAAAATGAAACCTCCAGAAAAGCTCTCCCGAATGATCTCCCAACGAAAGCACACTCCTAGATATTGGTTTAAATGCTTCAAGTAACGGAACGAGTATTGCATACACATTCACGATTACAACAAACCAAACCCCACACTGACGAATTAGGTCGTGAGTGAGTCGACATGGAAGATTACAGTAAGAGTGACCAAACCATGAATGTGTCGGTATTTCTAATACACACACCTTCAGGGCTCAAACGTTCTCTAGATGCGGCTCCCCCGAAGCTTTCTTCATAAGAGGAGCTGGAACTGGGTCTCTCCATGCTGTCATCGCCGTTCCGAAATTTTTCACCTACTGTCTGAAGCTCCTGACGATCGTTAATCCCCTGCGGCTGATGCTGATGAGCCCTACTCCTGCCGTCCCGCTGCTCATCCGCCGGAGAAGATTCTACAAATGGAGCCTGCAACGCATTGTGGATTTCCACACGAAAACAGGGTAATCAAATTCAATTGAACTTCTTTCCTGCTTCATAAACCCTCAAAACCTAGCCAGCATCGCATCGACTAACCATTGCATCCCATCGCCAGAGTCAAATTCCCCGTGCGCCATTCTTCCCCGAAACCCCCGAACCACAATGAGCTCCAAGCCACGACGGAAAAAAAGGAGAAAAAAGAAAAAAGAAATAACCGGGAATCATGCTCTCCTTTCTCTCCTTCTCTCTCTCACCTGCTGCAGGTTTGCTGACAAAACCATCGTCACCCATTTTCCAAGCCTGCCCTACTAATACTCCTCCCCTTCTCCAACCGTTACCCAATGTTGGTGACAGCACCCGTTGTACCACCAACGCTTCCTGCTGCTGCTCCGATTTGACATCATCGTCATCATCTTCTTGCCGCTGATCATCAATAAGAAACGCCTCCCCCAGTCGTTGTACTATCCCCAGCTCTCATCCATCTCTCTCTCTCCCACACACAAACTCCCACAAGATCTCTCGCACATGTTTCGCACCCACCATTGCCACTCTTCTGGATCTCGCCTACTCTGGCTCGATCCAGTTATTGTACTACTACTAAGCTTACTACAACTTTTGATCTTCTTCTACAGGCAGCCCCTGCTGTGGGTTGTCGGTTTTCATCCCCACGAGGAACTATTCCCCACTTTCAAAGCATCGTTGAAGTCCCAGTCTCCGGCTAGTACTCTACTCCCAGTCGACGTCATCATGTTCCACGTCCTACATTCCTAGTTCCGTTTCCTACAGTGAAATCTCGCAAGCACCACGTCGGAATGACGGATCCTTGTGTAAAACTCTGTCACATGATACTTACTCATAGGTTACTGTAGGTTATTCCAAGCGGAAAAAGAGGAACGGGGAAACTGAACGACTCAAACGAGAAATGGTATTTTGTTTTGGAAAGCAGGGAGTCATCAGTCCGAGATCGGATTTTTTATGCGAAGAAGAAGTGGATCTGGGTGACAGATAATCGCGCGAGGCGGCCGGTCGGGGACGGAGGAGGCCAGTCGAGGAGAAGAGCGCAAGCGCCCGGGTAGGGAGGACGGACGACGGAGAGGGAGGTGACGCCATAGCCGTGTGGCCATAGCTGCGGTGAAAAAGTAAACGAAGCTTTTCTTTCTTTCTTTCGGGGATTTTACTTTTCCGACCTTGTGGGGAAGCGGAAGGTTCTAAGAAGGTTTAGGGAAGCCAATCAAATAATTCATTGAACGGAGAGCTGTGAGTGGTCGGAGTTACTTTAATGGGCACAGGTTACCTTAAGTTAGCAAGAACATCAAGGCATCAGATTAACTTCATAGCATTGTAGGGCTGGGGTGAACCTGGACCCCCTCTCCTGCTTGGTACCTTCAGAAAGCTCTCTGCAAGGAGGGGTGCATAGGCTTTGTTTTGAGACGTTTGGATCTACAACAGAAAAGATATTGAATTTCGAGTTTTCACAAGTTAAAAAATTGAAAAATTAATTTTATTTTTATTTTTCTTTGATCAAGGCAACATCACATGGCACACTGATTATTTTGATGGGGACAAGTCTTCTTAGAAAGAACATCAAGGCATCTAATGCATTTCATAGCATTCGGTAGAACCAAGGTGAACCAATCCCTTCGCTTATCCCCAATTTTACCCCAAGAAAAATGCTGGAATTTTTAATTTTCCACCCATGATAAAATTTGGAAATTTTGAATTCATATATGCTGCAATTAAACGCCTCAAATGAGCTAGGCGAAGTGTGGAGGAAAAATCAATCAAGCACAAAATAGGATGGCTTCTTTTTTACATACACCTCTAGAATGACTTCAAGAGGACAAGCATGGGAAAGTTCAATCCAACCACATTTGTTAGAGAGTTGGAATTGCCCCCTTTATTGCCCCTCATAATTATCCATGGGATTTTTTTTTGCCTCCTATGATAAAATTTGGAAATTTGGAATTCATATTTGTAATGAATGGCCTTGAATTAGATAGGAAAGGTAATGAATTATAAAATTAACACAATACAAAGTAAGGACAATTTTTTACATTCATCCTCGGTAGGGACAATATGAAGGGGGTCAAACTCCCTAGCCAAAGGGCTAAAAGGGCTCCTAGCATTGGTTAATCTAAATTGGATTTCAAAGTCAATTGATGTCATATGTTAGTTGGACAGTTGGCTAATATTAGTGGTGTTTTTTACTAGATGGTCATAGCCATAGTCACACATGTATTGATTTAGAGGTGATTTTGTAAAACTAATTTTTAAAAACTCAATGGAAACCACCTATTAGGCTATTATTAATAAAAATATTGATATTTTAATTTTATATATATATATATATATATATATATATATATATATATATATATATATTAATTTTTCCAAATTTTTCCAAAATGTACTTATATGAAGACATATATAAAATTCTGAAATGAGGCCATTGTTCTTTTGATTGAGAGATCAATTGATAGAAGTTGCACAAGTCAAGAAGTTCAAAAGATATGAAACAATATGTGCACCTATACATTAGGTTTGCCACACGTTGGCCAAGCATTATTGAATTTAATGTTTTTTCTTTTTTTTGTTCATTTTTAAAATTTTGGCTTTAGGGTAGGACATTTGGCATTAAATATTGGTTGTGAATCAATACTTTTTGCATTACTTCATAACCATTGACAATAATTAGCCATTAGTGTAATTAAAACTATCATAATCCCACTTCCAATAGTAACAAATCATTATTCAAATAAGGCTTCTCAAAATAAGTGCTTCCAATCTTGTGTAACAACCAATATTCTTCAAAACATTAGTATTGAGTTTCATTTGAATTGTTAACTTAGATGAAATGGCATCAAAGAGATGGAGAGAAGATGAAGGGGTTCTCTGTGGTGGTGACTTGTATAGATCATATAGCCTTATTTCCTACTATTTCATATAACTGACAAATATTTTTATTCTTTTTTATTTGAAACAACATTATAGATCATAATTTTTTGTATTTCGAGTATCTTCAACATTTTTTTTCCACATTTCAATCATTGTATCCTATTATTTTCAATTTTTTTGGCCAAACTATTTGGAATTATTTTCTGTAAACCTGTTTCTTTCTTATGGTATACAAATCTATATATGTATCCACCTATAATATGTGATTATCCATATATGTTTGTACATACTTTTACTAGTATCTGTATCCATATACTTGAATTTTCATTTCCATGCAACCTTTTTTGTTTTGAATTTTCTTAAGATGGTTTGGGTAAGAGTTTGTTATTTGCCTAATTTACCTCTAAAGGACCAAATGTCCATTCAATGTACACAAGAAATCTTGGATAGCTTCCTACGAAGTCATTTTTAGTTGGATGTTTATGAAATTTGAACACAATGTGTGAACATGTACCTCCTTGGCAAAAAACTTTTTTTTTTCCAATTGGGTATCTAGATCAAAAGTTATGGTGCCCTGAACATTTTGGGCAACTCGAGCAATTTTTGGATTCTATTGGAAATCTTTTGCAAAAACTCTCATCAACTTTTGAAAGTTGGTATGAATGTAACTAATAAAATATGGCATACAATTGTCCCTCAATTGCCATCTTAAGAGGAATCAAAACTTTGTTAGCTATGTTGGGGCGGTTTCAAGAAAAAAACAATTTTTTCTAATTTCAAATCCTATTATCTTGCAGTTTGTGAAGTCAAAATTCTTAAAAAAATTTCACATATTTCAAAAATTTGTTTCCTAATTTTCATTGTTTGAATTTCAAATAATTTTTTTCTCCATTGCATAAGAAATCATCAAAAAATGACTTGTGTATTGCCAATTCACTTAACCTCCTTGCATTGCAAGATAATTTACTATAAGCTAAATATCTCAATTGCTTCTAAAATTCTTCAGGAGTGAACTTGGCATCATATAATTATGAATGGGCAAAATCCTCATTTCTTTGTAGAGCAATATTTAAACTCCAAGGGGGTCCAAAGTATGCTAACCCTAATTATCAGGAATGAAAAGATTTTTTTTTCTCACTTCAAATGTTATAATCTTTCCATCCATGCGGTCAAATGGGCTAAAAATTTCCCCCCACTTTGGTCAAATACTTTCCTTCAGTTTCATATAGTTGAAGTTTAAAAAAAATTCATTTTTATTTTTGAATAATATAACAAAAAAATGAAGTTTTTGACAATGTCTCCATGAAATACCCTTCAATCTTTTAGGGGTTATAACTATGTATTGACCCCCTTCTAAAGAGAAGGAATTACATGATAGTTGATTCAATATTGCCCCTTTTTGTTGGTGGGATAATTGCATGTTTATCTAGTTGAAAATCCAATTTCAACCTCTTTTTGAGAAGAAACAAGCATTTAATACAAATCATCTTTTAAAATTAATGAGATTTTCATAATCCAACTTATCTAATATTGACATCTTCTATTGGAAGGACAATTTATTGTATGCTTGCCTACTAAGTTTTGATGTCAAATACTAGTGGAATAGTTACATATTTGATACTAATTTTTTAATTCTCCAATAGTCTTGTGGAATTGATGTAAAAAATTAAAATCAAATGTAAATGTCACTTCAACTTTAATTTATCCTGTTAGAGCCTAACATATAAATGTAGTTTTCTAGTGCCATATGGTGGACTGATTTTATTCTTTACTAAATTTTTTGAAAAATGATTAATAATTTGCCATAATTAGTAGCACTAGCCAACTACATGAGGATTATGGAATAGGCCTAAAAACTAGCACACAACCAAATCATATCTCCTTTATCATTGTTTCTTTTAAATGCTTTATTTTGTGCTATTGGGTAAGCCTTGAGTCATTTGGGCAGTAGTACTCTTGATGTTACAAGAAAACTTATTTAACAACTACCCCTAAGAAATATCCATAAATTCTACAGTAGGAAGAAAATGAAACTTTAGAAAGGCCACAAGTTCTCTAGACGTTTCGAAGGTTGGAAGCTTTGTTGTGGTTAAATATCTAAAGCATGTGTAGGCTATTGACATAGTATGGATACTACCACATCAGATAATATTATTTAATCAATTTTTTAATTATTTAATATTTTGATCAATAGTGTGTTGGTTCACAACTTCAAGAACAACCCTAAAATAGCCCTCTCATGGCTTCAATTTTTTTCTTCTAATGTGAAAAATAGAGAACATTGAGGTAAATTGTGGCTTATAAATGGTAAACTAAAGTGATAATGGCCAATCGATTTTCACATTTTTTTGTTGAACTACACCCAAAAATATCATAGCAATATGATGGACTAAAATCACAATATTTTTTGTTTATGTAGGTTGAACTATTATTTCATAGTACTCTTAACACAACAAATCATTTTAAAGTCACTAATTTAATACCCTCACCACTAGGATATACCAAAAATGGCTTAAAAAAATCATTGGACTGTTTGGATTGTATTTTGTGGTGATTGAATTACCTTGTACTAATTAGTTCAACTACTGTAGCCCATACAAATATTAGGTGGGTCAACACATCTCTAATTAATATCTATTTCAATATATAATAATTATATCACTATTTCATTTGTCACATTTTCATTTGCAAAATTTCTAATGATATTTTGTCTTTTCTATGAAACCATAAAGGTTGATAAAGCTTTATGAGTATTATTGCATTACAAATTGATCCGTTTTAGTATTAATATATTTTTTTAGTAAATTAGAAGTTTGGCATATGCAAAAATCATAAACTAATTATATTATTCTCTTTTATCTATTCACGAAATAACGTTGAAATTAAATTCTACCTATATTTTTAGAATCATTATTATTCATTGGCCATAACATTAATCTGCAATGAGTGGGAGGCAACAATCCCAAAATACGTATACCAAAATTCACAGTATTGCTACTACCTTATCATACATGAAGCTCTTTTTGCAAACTTCAAGTTTAGTGACAAAATCCGGATGATAAATTTCAAAGCAAATGGCAAAATTCTACATAAATTTCATTATGTGTAAAAGAATGCAACTTGCTACAAGTACAAAGACTTAGTATATGAAGAAGGCTATTTTTCATCCATCTTGCTATGTGTGATTGCTAAGTGTTAGAAATTTTTGTACAAAAATGGCGATTTTGAGAGTTTTTTGGCCTTTGTTTTTTTGTGCTTCTTGGTGGTTGTAGTGTGCTTCTTATTTTAAGTAGTTTCATTAGGATGCTGGCATTCAAAACTTGCAAAGAAGCTAAAAACAAAATAAACCTAAAAGCATCCTACTGAGAAATTGCAAAGACAACTAAAAACTAGAACAAGCTGATAGCATCTTACTGAGAACTTACAAAGAAGCTGAAAACTAAAGAAACCTGAAAGTTTCCTATTGGAAACTTGCAAAGCTAATTAAAAACTGAAACAAGATGAAAGCATCTTCTTGAAAAAATGCAAAGAAGTTGAAAACTAAAATCTTGAAAGCATCGTATTGAAAACTTGCAAAGGCAACTAAAAACTAAAGCAACATGAAAGCATCCTCTTCAAAACCTGCAAAGAAAGCTGAAAACTTAAGAAAGTTGAAAGCAATTTTTTAAAAACTTGCAAAGAAAGCTAAAAGCAACCAACAAAACTCCAAGACCAAGCCATTGAATTTCAAAGTCATCTAATTTGGAGCAAAGAATTAAAACCTGTAGATAGCAAAGGGACTTCATATCTATATTAAAAACCATGAACTGAAAACATAAACTGAAAACAATTGATACAAACTCACAAGCATCACTAACAAGGAATTTGAACCCTCCTTCTTACAAGAGCAAGTATGCCCTACTGCAGTGTTAGTAATCTACACACAAAACAAACAAACAACGTTAAAAGCACAAGTTAGAGTGGAGAAAAAAATGTTGTAGAAGCGTCCTTGATATTGAAGATGCCCATTATCCCGCACTTCTCCTTGCACAAGTGTACATTGCCAAACATATTCAAGCAATAAACTTCAATGTTAAGAAAATACAAGAGCCTTGAGTTTCAAAGGTAGGCTAATCTCATGAAAACTAAGGTTCTTAAAGGGAGAGGATATTGTATGAACCGGCCAGAGATTACACATCTCCATGCCGGCCAACTTTCACTGCATTTTTCCATGATTGAATGGCCTCTTTGTAAGGGAAAGTCTCCAAGGTATAATACTTTTGGCCAAATATTCTGACTACGATTGGCAAGTATTTGTCCAGTCAATTTCTCTAGTAGGATTTAAGGAATTTGAGTGTGGAAAAACAACGCTCATCCTCCACTGACCCCATAACCAAACAACAACCAATCTCCGCAAGTTTTAAGTATTTGGAAATGAGTTTGCGTAAGTGCCGTGATTGCGACAAGCTTCGCCACAACAAAATGACGGGATTGACATTAGAAGCTGATGCACAAGCTGCGTCACAAGCTGCTCTCATGGTCATCTTGAATAATCCTTATTGGTTGTCAAGGTTTGAACCAGAGAGCATTTCAAGTGCAGTATAGTTGCTTCCTCCTTCTTGTAGCAACTTGCTTGCATTCAACACTTTAGAGTGAGTATAAAAAATTTCAGGACTTGTAAGCGATGCCCAAAGCTTTCATCTGCCCCTGACTGCTTCCAATACTACAGATAAATGATTCCAAACACATCAAGTAACTCATGCTGCGGGAAGCGCCTGTTTAACTCATCCAAAAGGGACTCGGCAATCTCTACCAAACTGGGAACACTGCAGTTAGTGAATACAAGTGGTTTTTTCCAATTGATTCAGTAACACAATACACAAGTCAAGAAGTTGTCCAGTACCAAATGTCCCTAAACATAGCTACCACTTACATGAAGGAAATGAGCACCTACCTTAACCAAATGAGTACCTACTTTAACCAAATCAACAGCTTTACCTTGTCCAAGTCACAAGTTGAACTTCAGCAAACAGCCATCACACCTTAAGCAAATCGGTAGTGAACCTTACAACACATGAATCTGAATAAATTGCCACCTTACATGAAGGAAATTGGCAGTAAACCTTGCAATGTGAGCTTCAGGAAATTGGCACCTTACCTTAAGGAAATCATAACTTGACCTTCACAAAACCGCCACCTTAAATAAGCAAAGCAGCCACCCTACCTTATGAAAACGGCCAACTGAAGCAAATCAGACACTAGCCTACCTCAAGCACATCAGAAATTTTAGTAAGCCAGTCACTATACGTTCAAGAAATTGCCACAACCTTCACCAAATCAGCACTCACCTCAAACAAGTCAGAACTCACCTTAAGCTAATCAAAACTCAGAGAAAAGCGACAGCAAAAACAAACATTCACTTACCTGAAAGAAAGCAATACACAAACAAGGTTATTACACCAAATGACCAGTTGGTCAAACAATGAAAGAAGAAAAAATTGGAATGCCAAATGAAAAACGGAAGAAAAATAAAAAATAAAAAATAAAAAATATAGAAATGCACAAGTGAAATCATGTACTAGCAAATTGCCGTTGAATGTTTGCCTGGGTGCGTAAGAAATCCTCCTCTTTCATGAAATTGTGATTTCCCGTGAATTTGCAATGGCATCGAGCTACAACGTTCGTGCACCCAAAGTTGAAAAGCAGTTGGGGTACTTTGGTCTCCCCACTCACTTCAGGCATCTCCTTCCACTCTAGCGGGATGTCGAAAGAAGATAGTAATATCAACTCTTGATATCGGTGGAGCTCTGTTATATTGAATGTCGTTGATTCGTCCACAAACATCCTGGCCAAGTCGGCCTGACACACCTTGATTGATTGTAAGAAGTCACAAATAAAAATATCACAAGACTATGAGAGCTTGATGAGGCAGTGGACCGCATTTAACAGTGGAATAAAGTACACAAGGAATAGAAGAACCTCAACGTCAGACATCTAATCAAAATTCTTGGCCGCTACAATATTGGTGTTGGTAGACATGTCAAGGCCCATTTTGACCAGAAGTGTCTTGTACTCCGATAGGATACGTTGGGTTGGGCTCCGTATAGAAATCCACCGAGTCTCCACATTTCTCATCATCTTGTTGCCCTAAGTTTCCATGAGATCTGCCAACTTTTGCAACTCAGTGTGCCGCTTGTAGCTGCAGCAAAAGTAAGTGTATAGAGATGGGTAGAGGGCCTCCAAATGAGACACCATCAGATAATTCAAGAGAGTCTCAACCACTAGGTTGATGCGGTGGCTAGCACAACTAGCTCCAAGACAAAATGAAGCCATTTCTCACGAATTTGGGATGAAACCAATGTTTTCAGTCCTTAAAATGTGCTAACACCATTTGCCCCAAAAGACACAACCTTGCGAGCGATTTCCTCCAGTGTGAGTCCTTCCTCGCCTAGTAATGCATGCATGATTACGTCAATTAGATGATCTGCAGTCCCGCAATCAAAAATGCAAGAAAGGTAGAATAGATGCGGGATTCGCTTCCAAAAATCCACAGCATAAACATAAACCCTCCATCCATGAGGTATTGTCCATTGCCGTCACCTCATCAATATTGATGGACACAAATCTAGTAGACTGCACGACGACCTTTAAGGTAGACAAGACACTAGCATGAAGGTATTCACTCATTTTCCAACCAAATGTTTTGGACCAATGTTTTCTAGAAGCATTCTTCACCTTCATGTGCCTTAGGAGATACGGCTCCCATTCATAATTGCACAATAGACGACTTGAATTAAGAACTCAAAACAAAGTAGAAAATTGTACTCCCTTCATATTTGATTCACCTTTGAAGCCGGCCAAGAGCTAGTCTACAACAATGCCCAATAGCTGTTGCCCCGCCTAGACTTTTGTGAATAGGAAATGCTTGCAATTACTTTTGGTATATGTGTTGCCTTTCTTCAAATGCTCAAAAAGCTCACCGTCAAATTTGCAGGAACGCTTTTCCTTGTGCTTCTCCAAGTTGTTGCCCTTTGGGACCATGATTTTTCTTCAGCCACTCACACTGCTATAGGTCTTGCATACAACCCCGGTGAGATTGCCAGCAACGTCAAATTCTCCTTCAGTCTGAGTGAACTTGCAAGCCCAAACCTCCTACCACATCCTTGTGACAATGGTCGGGGCAACTTCTCTTTGTTTGCATGCCTTTGTAGCATCAATCTGCTTGTTCATAGTCATCTCTAACAACGGATTTGGCATCTCCGCCAAGACAACTGTCACCTCCAATAGCAAAGGAAAGCGAG